>JAXCMG010010362.1:0-12693 GCA_034642415.1 Podarcis siculus
AAGAGGCTGAGGCAAAGAGCAGTCCAGACTCAGGGAAAGAAACCCTGGAGAGGAGGGGATTTGGGCAGTTGTGGGAAGGCAGGAACCTTTGTGTGGTGTAGTGGTTAAGAGCAGTAGACTCGTAATCTGGTGAACCGGGTTCGCGTCTCCACTCCTCCACATGCAGCTGCTGGGTGACCATGGGCTAGTCATACTTCTCTGAAGTCTCTCAGCCCCACTCACCTCACAGAGTGTTTGTTGTGGGGGAGGAAGGGAAAGGAGAATGTTAGCCGCTTTGAGACTCCTTCTGGTAGTGATAAAGCGGGATATCAAATCCAAACTCTTCTTCTTCTTCTTTGGTCCCTGCCACATTGGGGCAAGACCTGCTGGGAAGAGTTGCAGTGATCACTAGGCCTGTGCTTCTTTTTGTTTCTTTGAATTAAGAGTTAACTTCTCTGACACTGTTCTTTATTGCTTGACTCACGTTTGTCTCTGACTCCTGACACCCAGATGTGGTGCCCTCCAAATATTCTGGACTACATCCATCGCTAGTCAATAAGAGATGGTGGAAATTAAAGTACAAAACATCTGGAGAGTGTTATGAGAAGGCTGGTATAAATATGCAATAACAACTGGTGTTAGGGACTAAAAGCCAGCAAGGATTCACTAGTATGGTCAGGATTAAAAAATAATAATAACTCTGGGATTCACACATATTGGCAGACTAAATGGCATATTTGTTCTGGCAGTTGTTGTTTTTAGAGGCTCTAATGATACTGCTATGGTTAGAAATAGGGGGGTTTTGGTGTGGTGGTAATGGTCAAGATGGTGGTGTTACTGGTCTTGAAACTGATGCTGCTTCCTTGTGTAGTATGCAAGACTCACATTGCTAAATGCCATATCCACAATCCACACACTCCATCGCACCTGTATCACCAGGAAGGTAATCTCATCATTGGGGCTATTGCATCTCATGGCATCCTCAACTACAATTCAATAGCCTTCACCCAAGAACCGCCACCAATATTACTTGAAGACCTTAAGTAAGGACTTAATATTTTCATATTGCATTTTGATTCCTTCTTTTCTCCCTTTTATACCATGGTAAATAAGTGGGATGATCACTTGTAGCAATACCTGCAAAGTTGTGCTGTCATCTGCAAATAATTTTCCACACCCCTCAAATTGGATTGGTTGTCTCCTTGGTTTTTCCCCATTGGTTTTAAAAATAGAGCACATAAGAGGACTCAGATTCCTTTTGAGGAAATTCCAAGCAGATATTTGAAGGGCTGGTCCATCACAAAGAGCCTTGTCCATTGCATCTAGTACTCAAAAATGCCCTTATCCTTCATGGGTTTGTCTAATATAAACTAAGTTTATCCCATGACACATAGTTATAATGTGAGCCTTGTGATGTAGTACAACATTCCTACCCACCTGAATGTTCCACTTTTCAGCTCCATTGGCTTGACCCTTGATGTGGTATTACAAGACTGGGAGAAATAGGTCTGTCCTCTTTCTCCATATTGTACCTTATCTTGGGACCCTCTGTCATGCCATTCCTCTGATATCATTATCTTCCACAACTTTGTTAAATAAATAATGTCTTCATTAATCATTAATCTTTTAAGAGTCTTTTTATTGGTAATTTATAGTGGTAATTGTGGTATATTGGTAATTTATTGGTAATTTATAGTGTGGAATAATAATTTTATGCATATAAATTTATATGTCTCTCTGTGTTAAATAGCATCTCCCAAGGATTTCAAATCATATAGCTTCTTTTAGTAAAACCAACTGTAAATAACTACCTTACCAAGAAAGTATAAGATGTGTCTGTTTTTCACCTATCTAATCTTTGTGTTGACAATAAGGATTGCCTTAAGCATATATTCTTATATAAATACTATAATGAAGAGGATGATATAGAACATAGTTGTGAAAGATTTAGGTAGTGGGACATATCCTTCTGATACAAAATGCAACTTTCTTTCTAGTGCGGTGCCTAAGAATTACCAGCACATCCTGGCTTTGGAATTTGCAGCGAAGGAGATCAACGAAAACCCTCAGCTCTTACCCAATGTCACTTTAGGTTTCCGCATCTATGACAGCTATTTCAATGCCAAATGGACCTCTCATGCCACAATGTTACTCATATCCACACTGGAAACATTTGTCCCTAACTATATCTGTGACATCAAGAAAAACCTTTTAGCCATCATTGGGGGACTGGACATCCAGACTTCTCTTCAAGTGGCAACAGTCTTGGATATCTATAAGGTTCCACAGGTAGGATATTTCTCACTCTCTGTCCTGTATGGAAATTTACCATATCAATGTTGAATTATGTAGTTTGGAGAAACAAATGTGTACATTCCAAGTAACCAGAGGGACATATCTCAGTCTCAGAAATAATTCATTAATGAACACGTAATGTGTGGTCCATCTCACTTCATACTGTTATGACTTTGGGGTGGTAGTGTCTAGACTCCCTTAAATCTCTGAATTCAGTAAAGGAAATTAAGCAAACTCTTAACTCCCTGGATCTAGTAAGTGTTGGAAATAACACAGGCCATCTTCCGCATGAGGTAGTCGTCTGATAATAGCTGAGTCATTGACCTAACAAAAGGTAGGCAGATGGGCCATCAGGGGATTCTGTGTCTGTCAGCAAAATTGAATGAAGCCCCTCCCTAAGATAAAAGGCCAGTGGTAATTTTTGGTATTGTGATTGGTAGTGTTGTGACCTAACAAAGCTGTGACACCCTGCAGAAAGTAGTCAGAGAGCATGGCTGCTTCCTGTTTTAGATCCAAGACTGCTGCACCTATGGGAGAAGCAGGAGACCCTCTTGGAGTGTAGTGCTATAGACCCCTTCATCATAGGCTCAGATTGTATATATGCATATATAAACCATATAAGACATCACAGTGTCCACTACATTCCAAAAGCAAACACAAACCCCAGGTAATCACGTGGACCCTTCGAATCTCACACCACACAAACATGGGGGGGGTAACAATACTTTCACCTGAACACATGTAAACATGGAGGGTGAGGGAGAAATGGTAGAAGAAGAAGAAGAAGAAGAAGAGAGGAGGAGGAGGAGGAGGAGGAGGAGGAGGAGGAGGAGAAGTTTTGATTTGATATCCCGCCTTTCACTCCCTTTAAGGAGTCTCAAAGCGGCTAACATTCTCCTTTCCCTTCCTCCCCCACAACAAACACTCTGTGAGGTGAGTGAGGCTGAGAGACTTCAAGGAAGTGTGACTGGCCCAAGGTCACCCAGCAGCTGCATGTGGAGGAGCGGAGACGCGAACCCGGTTCCCCAGATTACGAGACTACCCCTCTTAACCACTACACCACACTGGTAGGCACAACAGCGAAACAAAGAACTTCATTTGAGGCATTTTGAATGTGGTGGAGCAATAGAAAATTTCTGCCTACCCCTGAAGAATAACCTCTGTCATTCCAACAGTAATTAAACAGTTGTAGGATTTGGATAAAATATGAGAGAATTCAGGGAAAGACTCTCCTCCCTGCAAGAGAGGGGAGTGGTTGTGGCCGGGAGCCGGACTCCGCCTCAAGCAGGGGGCGTTTGCCCCCTGCCTCCCACTCACCTGGCTGGTGCCCACACCCTCGGCCAGGCACCCAACCAGGTGCCTTCAGGGGGGCGTGTGTAGCAGCCTAAATTGCTGCGGCATCAGCCTCCAGCCCTCACTTTTCGTTGTCCCGTCGCGAGTCACCCACCCTCCACTTCCTTAGAGCAGGGTTCCAGTTTTCTTTTGGCCTTGCCATGGACCTTAGGTTGGTCACCCTGGTTGTTCGGGGGGCCTGGTAGGAATTTTTCCATTTGGCATTAGGCTTTTTGGTTTTTTCGCCTACCTCGTAGCAATCGTCACAACTTTCATGGTATTGGTGGGTAGGTTAGGCATTGGAATAATGTGTTGTGGTGTGTCAAAGGGCTAGGTGTGGCCATCGCCTATGCCTTCAATTTTTGGGTATTCCGTTAAAGGAATCTTTCTTCCATCCCCACATTTCTCTTTAGTTCGTATATGGCTCTGCACCACTGAGGAATGATAAAACCCCAGGATTTTCATTCTACCAGATGGTCCCCAAGGAAGACCTTCAATATCAGGGGATTCTCTACTTCCTTCTGCATTTCAGGTGGACATGGATTGGGACCCTTACCTTCAATGATGAATATGGAGATAGATTTATACAAACTGTGGTTCCGCTTTTCTCCCAGAGGGGTATCTGTTTTGCCTTCACAGAGAGAATTCAGAAATTCAGTTTTATCACCGAATATAATGATTTGATTAACAAGGGGGCAAAAATTCATGATAATTTAATGAATAGCAAAGCCAATGCAGTTGTTGTCCATGGGGAATCGTATGCTATGGCATTTTTCAGATGGTTGCCATACGTATCTGAAGGAGAACAAATGCCAAGTAAGTTAAAAGGCAAGGTGTGGATTATGACTGCCCAGATGGAGCTCACTTCATTTCCCTATCAAAGGACCTGGGACACAGAAATACTCCATGGGTCTCTTTCATTCACAACTCATTCTAATGATCCACCAGGATTTCACCAATTTGTTGAGAGCAAAAATCCTTCTAACTCAAAAGGAGATGGCTTTATTGTGGAGTTCTGGCAGCACGCATTTGGCTGTGTATTCAGAAATCACGTTGCTGGCAATGTGGAGGGAGTTAACTGCACTGGGGAAGAGAAGCTGGAGAATCTTCCTGGCCCTTTATTTGAAATGAGCATGACCAGCCACAGCTACAACATCTACAATGCTGCCTATGTTGTGGCCCAAGCTTTGCATGCCATGTTTACATCCCAAGTCAAACACAAACCAATAGTAACCAGTGGAGGACTGAAGCTTCAGCATCAACATTTGTGGCAGGTAATGGGCTAAACATCTCTAGTTAACTGTTTGCCTCTTCACTGTGTACCACTGAAGAAGGAACCTTTGAAAACTGAAACAGAAATAGTGAGAGAAAATGAAAATATGAGTTTCATTCAAGGTGGGTTCTAGTATTATAAAAACCAGAGGCAGGCAGTAGGTAATATCAGGTAAGGCGTGGCCTTGCATAAAAATAAAGATCTATTTATAATTTTATCATTAAATGCTTAAAAAAATGCTTTGATAAAATATATAAACAGTATATGGTGGCTGAATTTAATTTGGAATTTATAAAATGAATTAAGATATTATATGATATTTTTGGAAATAATTTTTATTTGATTTTAAAATATAAATTTATAACAATCCATATGTTTATCCATATATAAAGATTACTCTGAATATCGAGACTCCCCCCCCCATCCCCTCCATGGGTCCTATTATCAACATTTACAACTGCATATTATTCCATAATCTATACAGTGGTACATCGAGTTACAAACACCTCGGGTTACAAACACTTCAGGTTACAGACTCCGCTCACCTGGAAGTAGTTCTTCGGGTTAAGAACTTTACCTCAGGATGACAACAGAAATCGCCCACTGGCAGCACGGTGGCGGCAGTGGGAGGCCCCATTAGCTAAAGTGGTACCTCAGGTTAAGAACGGTTTCAGGTTAAGAATGGACCTCCGGAACGAATTAAGTTCTGTATCTATCCATATTTTCCATAGTATTTGTTACATTACAGGTGAGATTAAAATCCCTCTGATGTTTTCATCTGCTTGCAGTAGTCTCTTAAATAAATTATATTTTCCCCTATTCTTTTTTAAAGCTTTTGTCCTTTTGGTTCCTGAGCTTTTCAGACAGCTTTGCCATTTTGGCATAGTCCATTAGCTCTCTGGTAGGGACTTTTTCTTCTTTCCATCTCTGGGCAAGCAGCATCCAGGCAGCTGTTGTCACATACATAGAAAGTCTTTTCTGCTCCTTTGGAATGTCGGTACTTATGATTCCTAATAGAAAAACCTCTGGCTTTTTAACAAGGTTAATTTAAACAATTTTTTCATTTCATTTTATCATCTCCCAGAAAGCTTTTATTACCTTACATGACCACCACATATAATAAAAGGTACCTTCCCCCCCATTACATTTCTAGCAGGTATTTGTACTTGTTCTATACATTTTTGCTAAATTATTGGGGGTTAGTAAGATATTATGATTCAACCACATCTAGAATAAAAGTAAATTATTATTTTTCTGCTACTTTCCCACTAAGAAAGACTAGACAGGGGTGTCCACTTTCACCCTTGCTTTGAATATTTGCTATTAGACAACATAGGGATATCTACGGAGTAGTCCATAATCTAGATGTATATAAATTGGTTTTATTTGCAGATGATACTCTTTTATATTTTTGTTTATATTTAAAGCTCATATTACTATTCCTATATTGATAGAAATGATAGGTGCCTTTGGTAAAATATCAGGGTAGTCTATTAATCAGAATTGATGCCATTTTACTTACCTATTCATTTAAGGAATATTCATTCAAATTTACTTACCTATACCTATTCATTTAAGGAATATTCATTCCATGTTTGTTCAGAATCTATTAAATATTTAGGTATTTCAATACCAAACGATCTAACTCAGTTAGTAACTTGTAAAGGAAATACAATATATAAATAACTTTCTTTAGACATTGCTATATGGAAGTCATTCCCTTTGAGGAAAGGTAAATGCTCTTGAAATGAAGCTTATTCCTAGATTAATCTATATTCTGTGCAGAATTCCAGTTTATATATCTGGAAAATATTTTTCAAAAAGCAAATTCTTTGCTTAGAAAATGTCTATGGGATTATTCGACTCCAATAATATCTTTACAGAAAATGAAGTCTGAAATGTGTTATTCCTTGCAGATCCTGTATAACATTCTTTAACACTCTTTGTGTGTGTACGTTCTCTGTACACACCGTGCTGCCAGTGGGCGATTACTAACCCCCAATAATTTAGCAAAAATGTATAGAACAAGTACAAATACCTGCTAGAAATGTAATGGGGGGGGAAGGTACCTTTTATTATATGTGGTGGTCATGTAAGGTAATAACACAGTGTCTCTCAACATTCTGAGGCTGCTAAATGCTCTCTCTTTTTCTCTCTCTTTTTTATATAATTTTTATTAATTTTCCAGATCGATTAAACATTTTCCCAAATTCCACACATTTAATTCATTTTTTACTTCCTTCGACTTCTCTGATAATCATCCATTTTTACTCTCAATTTCGCATTTCTCTAATTATATTGCCATTCGTCTTCCCTCCCGCCTCTATATATTTATTTTTAAACAATATATCTCCGTTTTTACAGTGCCTCTTGGAACCCCGCCAGCGTTGTTTGTACATCACATGTTCTTTTCAGATATTCAACAAATTTCCCCCAGTCCTCGATGAATTTTTGGTCTTTGAGATATCTGATTTTTCCCGTCAATCTGTCCAGTTCTGAGTAGTCAGTCAGTTTTAGTCTCCATTCTTCTATCGTCGGAATTTCTTCTTGTTTCCATTTCTGGGCCAGTAAAATCCTTGCTGCTGTTACTGCGTATTGAAACAGCTTACAGTCTTTCCTTCTTATTTCGCTTCCTGTAATTCCTAAAAGGAAAGTCTCTGGTTTTTTGACAAATGTATATTTTAACATCTTTTTCATTTCATTATAGATCTTTTCCCAAAAATCCTTCACTTTCTTACATTCCCACCACATATGGTAGAATGTACCTTCTTTTTCTTTACACTTCCAACACTTATTACAGGTCTTATACATTTTTGCAAGCTTCACCGGTGTAATATACCATCTGTAAAACATTTTCATTACATTTTCTTTTAATGCTGTACAAGCAGTAAATTTCAGATTCTCTTTCCACAGTTTTTCCCAGTCTTTAAACTGAATATTATACCCAAAATCTCTGTCCCAATTAATCATTACCGACTTAACTTCTTCATCTTTCATGTTCCATTCTAACAACATTTTATACATTTTTGATAAGATTTTACATTCGTTATTTATTACCTCTATTTGGAACCTTTAATCTTTTTCTGCATATCCAATTCCTTTCACATCTTTTTTAAACATTTCATTAATCTGGAAATAGTGCAACCAATCATAAACATATTCTTTCACTTGCTCATATGGCCTTAATTTCCACTTTCCTCCTTCCTTAATTATCAGCTCGCCATATGTAGCCCAGTTTCCTCTCATATTGATTTTCTTTACACTCATAACCTCTAATGGCGACAGCCAGTGTGGAACTTTTGGTTCTAACAGATTTTTATACCTGTCCCATATTTCTATTAGTGCACTCTTGAAAATATGATTCCCAAAACCTTTATGTACTTTCTTCTTTTCACACCACAAATATGCGTGCCACCCAAATCTGTTGTCGAAACCTTCTAAGTCTAACAGCTGTGTATTTTCTAATTTTATCCACTCTTTCAACCAGCAAAGAGCTGCTGCCTCATAGTACAGTTTCAAGTCGGGCAGGGCAAAGCCTCCTCTTTCTTTTATATCCATTAACAATTTATATTTGATTCTCGGCTTTTTGCCCTGCCAGATATATCTTGACAGCGTTCTTTGCCATTCTTTGAAAATTGTTATCCCCTTAAGTATTGGAATAGTTTGAAATAGAAACAGCATCTTCGGGAGGACACTCATTTTCATCGTAGAAATTCTGCCCCAAAAGGACAGTTTCATTCTTTTCCACATCTCCAACTCTTTCTTTATTTCATTCCAGACCGGTACGTAATTATTCTGAAACAAATCAATATTTTTAGAGGTTAACCAAATTCCTAAATATTTAACCTTTTTAGTCACCTCTATCTCTGTTCTTTGTTGCAATATTTCTATCGTATTTTGATCCATATTTTTTGTAATTATTTTTGTTTTCTTTCTGTTAAGTCTGAACCCTGCCACACTTCCAAATTTCTCAATCTCCTCCAAGACTTCATGAACACTTTCTAGTGGTTCTTCTATCGTAATTACCAAATCGTCAGCAAAGGCTTTAACTTTATACTCATTTTGCCCAACTGTTATCCGTTTTATTCGATCGTTATGCCGTATTGAACACATGAAAACCTCCAGGACCATTATAAACAACAATGGCGAGAGTGGGCATCCCTGTCTAGTTCCTTTTGTTATTTTTATATCTTCTGTGGTTACATTGTTTACAATTAGTTTTGCTTTTTGATCTGTATAAATTGCCCTTATCCCATTATAGAACTCATTTCCTACTTCCATGAGTTCAAAGTTCTTCAACATAAAATCCCAAGCAATATTGTCAAAGGCCTTTTCTGCATCAACAAACATCAACATAGCTTGTTTTTCATTCCTGGCAGACAGATATTCCAAAATATTAATTACATTTCTTATATTGTCTTTCATCTGTCTGCCTGGAAGAAAACCCGCTTGATCTTTATGTATAATTTCTTGTAGTATTATTTTCAGTCTATTAGCTAAAATCCCTGCAAATAGTTTGTAGTCTATGTTCAGTAGTGAAATAGGCCTATAATTTTTAACTTGTGTTAAATCTGAGTCTTGTTTGGGGATCAATGTGATATACGCTTCTTTCCAAGTCTCAGGTATGTCTCTTTCCTTCAAGATATTTTTCATAACTTCTTTCA
The DNA here is from genome assembly GCA_034642415.1 of Podarcis siculus. NCBI lineage: Eukaryota > Metazoa > Chordata > Lepidosauria > Squamata > Lacertidae > Podarcis > Podarcis siculus. Next base: position 9,544 of record JAXCMG010010362.1, read on the forward strand.
GTGGTGATGTTAAAACCTCTCTCATTTCTTTGTAATAACTTGCTGTAAATCCGTCTGGTCCTGGGGCTTTCCCTCTCTTCAAATTCCTTATAACTTCTTTTAACTCTTCTTCTATTGAGACATTTAGTTGATCTTTTTTTCTGTCGGGATCTTTTGCACCTTTTTCTCTTTCAAAAAACGCTCTATTTTCCTCATATTGTTTCTTTCACTGTTTTTGTATAAATGTCTATAGTAGTCCAAGAATCCTTTCCTAATTCCCTTTGGATTTTCAATTTCTTCTCCGTTTATCACAATTTTATTAATCATATTTTGCTCTTTCCTTTTCTTAATTTGCCACGCATGCCATTTACCAATACTCTCAGTCCTCATTGGGATGTTTGGGGGTTTGTGCCCTCCTCAGGGTTTCTTTCCCCAAAGTCTTACTTTGTACCTCTGTAAACTTTGAAGTTCCCCCAAGCCTGTTCATACCTACCTCTTACATGTGGGTGATGTTGTTTTGGTTACAGACAGAATCTAATTTACTGTATTTTTCACTCTATAAGACGCACCAGACACCACAAGATGCACCAAGTTTTTGGAGGAGGAAAACAAGAAAAAAAAAATTCTGAATCTCAGAAGCCAGAACAGCAAGAGGGATCGCTGCACAGTGAAAGCAGCAATCCCCCTTGCTGTTCTGGCTTCTAGGATAGCTGCGCAGCCTGCATTCACTCCATAAGATGCACACACATTTCCTCTTACTTTTTAGGAGGGGAAAAGTGAGTCTTATAGAGCAAAAAATACGGTAACTCTGAACCTGGCATATAGAAGGAATGATACAGAAACCCACCACACAGAGACACGCACACCACTTTCATTAACTTTCCAATGTTTTATGCTTGTCTGTTAATTTCTGGAACAGACTGCCGCAATTCTTGAAAATCTGTAATTGAAAATAAACTTCAAAAGATGGGAAGAAAAATTCTTCCATCCAGAATGGTTACTTAAAGAGTTCAACCTGAAAGATGCAAGACCTCATTATCCCTTCCTGAATTTCAGCCTTGATTAAATTCTTGCCATTTTCTTTTCAATATAGCTCCACCATTTTCTGAGGGGTATCTCGTTTAACAATACTGCTGGGGACATGGTTTCCTTTGACCAGAATGGGGAGATAGTAGCCGGATTTGATGTCAACAACTGGATTGTTTTTTCAAACCAATCCTTTAAAAGAGTGAAAGTTGGGAAGATGGACCCCCAGGCTCCTCCAGACCAAGCATTCACTATCAACGAGGATGCCATAACATGGCATAACTGGTTTAACCAGGTAGGATGTAATAGTCAGCTATTTCTGAAGATTCCAATTTTGAATGTGTATAACATATGAAGTTAATTATGGTGAGCATGGTACAGCCCTTATTAAAATCACAGTTAGGACAGAAAATAGCACGACACATTAATTATTGTTACATGCTAGCCCTACAACTTTTTATAGTGGTTCCTTTTACGTTGACTATGAATATATTAAATGATATTGTGAAATGAATTCTAAATGGATAAGATCACAATAATCCACAATAATCACTCATTCAAATTGCACCCAGTGAGCCAGACTAGATGATGTGTGAAATATTTGGCCTTCCACATATCTGTGTTTCTTGTAGGTAAAAATCTTCATGAGCACTATAATAACAATAATAAGTCCTATTACCTCTTACTGATATATGTCTAGATATAACTAGAACATAAACTTCATGAAGTCACCCACAACTCATCAACAGAGATTTGGGGTGCCTTCAGACTTTCAGTATTTGCAAGTGGCACTGTGGTCTAAACTACTGAGCCTCTTGGGCTTACCGATCAGAAGGTCAGCGCTTCAAATTCCCATGACGGGGTGAGCTCCTGTTGCTCTGTCCCAGCTTCTGCCAACCTAGCAGTTTGAAAGTATGTCAGTGCTAGTAGATAAATAGATACTGCTGAGGCAGGAAGGTAAATGGCGTTTCTGTGCACTCTGGTTTCTGTCACGGTGTTCTGTTGCACCAGAACCAGTTTGTCATGCTGGCCACATGGCTCGGAAAGCTGTCTGTGGACAAACACTGGCTCCCTCAGCCTAAAAAGAAGATGAGCGCGGCAACCCCATAGTTGCCGTTGACTGGACTTAACGGTCCAGGGGTCCTTTACCTGTTTACCTTTACCTATTTTGTGATATTGCGTCAAGCATATACCAGTAATTTCAGGTTTGCACTATTAGATTGTCCCTATTAGCCTAGAACAACAAACCCACTTATACAAAAATAACTTTTAGTTCTTGGGAAAGGGATGGAGAAGTGCATGGGAAAGTGGGCTGACTGAATCACCGTATAAGCAAAGCAGAAAGAATGCTTAAGAAACAGGTAATCTGAGGGGTTTTTTTTAATGTAGTAAAACACAAAACCGGCTAAGAGCACTCAGTTTTGTTCTTCCTTTATTATTCTGTATTAATCTGAGAATTATATATATTTTCCTCTTTCACTTCAAATTAGACACAGCCTAACTCTGTATGTACCGATAGTTGCCTTCCTGGTTCTAGCAAGAAAGTGAAACCAGGAGAGCCATTTTGCTGCTATGACTGCACACCTTGTCCACAAGGGAAGATTTCAGGCGAGGAGGGTAAGAAATATATGGTACAGATTTATATCTGGTTCCCTGAAACTGAGAGCAACATATGTATAAAACCATATATTCACTAAGGTTTCTTTTCTCACTTTTTGAAGCAAGGTAGAAAGATTTGGGTAGCAATGGACTTAATGGTTGACCTAACATATTTTTGCACACAGTTTCATTTCATTAATTTGCATTATTTTAAAAAATAAATCCTATTTTAAAAATGTAAATCTGTATATTCTCTCAATATGCATTTAGCTGTATCATTGCTCATCAAAATCCTATTCAAATGTGCATTTTTTCCATAAAACATATTTAGATGTAGATTTTAAAACATTAAGCTACAGAATAACGACTGGAAAATCCTGGCTACTTCCTGATTTATGTGAAGTCGATCAGGAAGGGTTTCCAACCCTGCTACATTTCCCCTCAATTCTGTAATTCTGATTGGCTGAATGAGCTCCATCATTTACCATCTTTACATTTTTTTTCTCCTGATGGTCCCCCTGAATCTTAATTACGTAGTCATGAAAC
>JAXCMG010010369.1:0-27459 GCA_034642415.1 Podarcis siculus
AGTACAGGTCAGATGACACTCTGAGCTAACATCCGGTGCTCAGTACTGTGAATAGACTGTCCCTTTGTTCCCACGGTACAGCCCCAAACATCAACATCTTGTTTGGCTTTCCTGCCAGCTGCAGCTCGCTTCTGCATTGCTCCTTTTTCGTAACAAACTCCACATTCCAGCGGGCCACCAGGGAATCAGCTGAAAGGCCATCAACATGGGATAAAGCATCCCCTACCACTCTCTGGAAACCATTTGGATCCATTAAGTGGCGGGGGCAGACCATCCGAATGGATCCCACCTCCCTGCAGAGGGGAAGGGTCGTGGAGAAGTCCAGTTGCACCAGGAAGTGATCTGACCATGGCACTTCCTTCGTTTCACTTTTACTTAGTGTCAGATCACCAACATCCATAGAGGTGAAAACCAGGTCCAAGGCATGTCCGCGGCTGTGGGTTGGGCCAGACTTATTCAGGGACAGCCCCATGGAGGCCATGCTTTCCACGAAGTCCCGAGAGGCCCCTTGTAAGGCCGTGTCGGCATGGATGTTAAAATCCCCTAGGACAACCAAACTAGGTGTCTCCAGGAGAACATCCGCCACGACCTGAATCAGCTCGGCCAGGGCATCCTTGGTGCAGCGGGGAGGTCAGTACACCAAAAGGAATCCTGTACTGCCCCTATTGCCCAACTTCCAGAACATGCACTCAGAACTGGATCTTCCCAATAGGACTCCTGGTGCAAACTAATGACTTGCTAAAAATCACTGCAACCCCCCTCCCCGCCCACAAGGCCTGAGTTGCTGTGTGTAAGAGAAACCTGGTGGACAAGCAGCGGCAAGGACAGGCCCATCTGCTTCATCCAACCAAGTCTCTGTTACACATGCCAGGTGAAGTCCTCCATCCATGATCAAGTCATGGATGGCAGTGGTCTTATTCATCATTGACCTGGCATTGCACAGCAGCACCTTCAAGTCATGTGGGTATCCCTTGCTGATTCCAGTATCCGTCCTGTTAGGACCAGACCTGGAGGCAGGGATAGTCCTCAAACAACGACTAAACCTGCCTCCTCGGTAATGACATGGTCTGGTCTTAGCGTAACTCCTCCTCCTACCCGTGATCACTGAGATTGGTTCTCCCAGTGCATCCCCCCCTGTGGAACCTGCCCCAGCCATTTTGTTGGCTGGGACCTACTCCCAGGCAGCCCTAACCCCTCCCCTGAAGAACAAAATAAAACCTTATAAAAAAACAACAACAATAAAACAATACAAACCAAAAACAGTAAAAATTACTGACTTCCGGTTGGTCGCCCGGTAATGGCAGTCAGGAGCTCTTTCGGCTGAAAGAGCCCCAGCACTTTGAAGCAGGGGGAGACCACGAGACCGTCGTGGTTCCCCCAAAAAACCTCAAATTGGGCGTTCTGAGGACCTGGAGATCTGGCGGATGCCTATTCGCGACTCCCCTGCTCATAAGAGCTCATAAGCTCATAAGAGCCCCGAGAGCAAGCGGGTTTGGAGACGTGGCACAGCGGAAACGACTGCTTCCTTCACTGCGCGAAGCTCCGAGACTGGCGATCGTGAGTGGCCAATTCCTTCTTTAAAAAGGATTTAAATTTCGGAACTGTAAGTAAGATCAAAGCTTTAATTTGAAGAGGATCAATGAAAAGAAAGGGACTTAAAAACGGAGGTTTTTTGTTGAAAGAATTTGGAATCGGTGTGCAAAGACCGAAGCCTTAAACGGAAAAAGACTTCTGAAACTTTGCAGGCAAAACTTCTGCCCCCCTTCTGCAAGGGGAAGAGGGGGGAATTACTTTAAAGTGTGCAAACCCTGCGGGACTGTGATACTGAAAAAAGAGGCTCTTCCATTCTGCAGTGGACCTCCTGGGAGGGAAGGCTAGGCTCCATTGTGACGTCACAATGGAAGAGGAAACATTTAATCTCCGTTCCCACTGACTTTGTTACTTTGTATCCTGCGGCAGTCTTGACATATTTTAAAGTGGTTAAAAGTGTCTTCTTCCTTCAGGACTGACGGTAACTTTTAAAAAAGTGACTTGGAAAACTTTTTCAGCCTGTTTTTAATTATAGAACAGCTTCTGGCTGTCTGGACTGGCACCTGTGGAATTGGTGGAGGGAATCTGTTTTTCTCTCTCACTCTACTAATCTGTGGGACCGACCTTGAAATTCCTGAGCCATTATGTGTGCAGACAAAGACAAAGACAAAGTAACTACAAGATGTGGTTCCAAAAATCCACCCTTCGAGGAATCGGTAATGACAATATTGAATGATATCAGAGATGGTTTAAATCGCAATACAGCAAGTATAGAAAAGTTGGACAAAAAATTTGAAGCTTTAAGTACTGAATTGAAAGAAGTTAAGACCGAGATTACTACACATGATACAAGGTTGGCACAGCTAAAGACAGTTAGAGTGTCAGATTTGGAAAGATTGCAATATGAAAATGCCAACTCAATTGCTTTTCTTCAAATGAAGGAAAAGGAAACAAGTCTTTTGGACTATTTGGACTACAAATTAATTTTAATGGGAGACTTGAATGGAGTTGCATCTACTTTGATGGATAGGACTCAGAGACAAAAGACTTTCAATACCGGCAGATTACCTAAGACTTTTTTTTATATAACTGACAAATTTGATCTGTCAGGCATATGGAAAGTCAGAAATCCAACTGGAAAAGACTTTACTTTTTTCTCAGATGCAAACCTATCATTTTCGAGAATCAACTACCTATGGATATCCAGAGACTTGGTTCCTAAAGTATTAAAACCTGAAATTTGCCCTAAAACTTGGTCTTGTCACAATGCAGTTTTTGTGGAACTGAAAATGTTCTTACAGGGTTCCTTCAGATGCAGAATGAATGATGATTTGCTGAGGAGTACTTCAATTGTAAATAAAGCCCAAAAAGCCCTAAAGGATTATTTTGAATTTAACAAGAACCAGGGAATGGCAACAAGGGTTATTTGGGATGCCAGCAATGCAGTAATGAGAGGATTCCTCATTCAACAAAATTCAATTAGGAAAAAGACACAGAATGAGAAAAAGGACAAAATTCTGGAAAAACTAAAAGATAAAGAAAAGAAGCTTAGAGGAAACCCAAAGAATTTGCAGATACAAAAGGAAATTAAAGCCCTTCAGATTCAATACTCACAGATTATAAACCAAGACATAGAATGGAAATTAAGAAGGATGAGACAAAGGAATTTTGAATCTGCAAATAAATGTGGGAAACTTCTAGCCTGGCAATTAAAAAAGAGGCAGAAGCAAAGTACCATCACAAATATTGTAACAGAAGGAAAATCTGTGGAGAATCCTGTGGACATAAGAAAATGTTTTCACAAGTACTACAAACAAATGTATAAAAAAGATAGAGGACCAGGTTAAGATCGAGCAATTCATTAAAATTAATGGTTTGCAGAAGATTCCAGAGGATAAAAAGATCCTGCTAAAGGGACTAATCACAAGACAGGAAATGGAATCTGCAATAAATTCAGTGCAACTTGGCAAGGCACCGGGACCAGATGGTCTATCAGCGAAATATTATAAGACATTGAAAGACTGGCTTATCCAACCTTTGGTAGAAGTATGCAATTCGATTCTAGGAGGGGGCAAAGCACCTGACACCTGGAAGGAAGCTTACATTACTCTGATTCCTAAACAAGATCAAGATAGATCCAATGTCAAGAACTACAGACCAATCTCCCTACTTAATGTGGATTACAAAATCTTTGTGAATATACTGGCTAACAGGCTAAAGAAGGTTCTGTCTGAATATATACATAAGGACCAGGCAGGTTTTCTGCCTGGAAGACACATGAAAGATAATATCAGGAATGTTGTTGATATTTTGGAAAAGTTGGAAGCAAGAAAGAACTGCAAAGCAATGTTAATGTTTATTGATGCAGAGAAAGCCTTTGACAATGTATCTTGGAGTTTTATGTTACATAACTTAGAAAGTATGGGAGTTGGCCAAGATTTTTTAAATGGTATTAAGGTGATCTATCATGAACAAAAAGCTAAAATTATTGTAAATAATGTGGTATCGGAGGAAATTAGAATTGAGAAGGGAACCAGGCAAGGGTGCCCACTTTCCCCTCTGCTGTTTATTTTGGTCCTAGAGGTCTTGCAAAGTATGATTAGAAAAGATGAACAAATTAAAGGTATTACAGTAGGATCCAAACAATATAAATTGAAAGCCTTTGCTGATGATTTAGTACTGACATTACAGGATCCAGACTCCAGTGCAGTAAAAGCACTGGAGTTGATACAGGAATTCGGACAGGTAGCGGGATTTAAGTTAAATAAGAGCAAAACCAAAGTATTAGAGAAAAATCTGGATAATGATGAAAGAAAACTATTACAAGAGAAGACGGGCCTAGATTTTGTGAAAAAAGTTAAGTATCTGGGTGTGAATCTGTCTGGGAAAAATGTGAATTTATACAAAGATAATTATGAGAAATTATGGAATGAAATTAAGAGAGACCTAGAGATATGGTCAAACTTAAAACTGTCATTAATGGGCCGGGTTTCAGTGGTTAAGATGAATGTGTTGCCAAATATGTTATTTCTGTTCCAAGCCATCCAAATCATAGATAACGTCAAATGTTTTAAAGAATGGCAGAAAGCTATATCTAGATTTATCTGGCAGGGGAAAAAACCCAGAATTAAATATAAACTATTTACGGATTCTAAAGAAAGAGGGGGATTTTCCCTGCCCGATTTGAAAATCTATTTTGAAGCAGCTGCGCTTTGCTGGATTAAAGAATGGATACAGCTAGAAGATACTGAAGTTTTAGACTTGGAGGGATTCGATAATGTGTTTGGATGGCATGCATATTTATGGTATGATAAAGTAAAGGCCCATAATGCTTTTAAAAATCATGTAATTAGGAAATCTCTGTATAATGTGTGGATAAAATATAAAGATCTCCTAGAAAGGAAGACACCCAGATGGCTCTCGCCAATGGAGGCGAAGGCCCAGAAAAAGTTAAATATGGATATCAAGTGGTTGAGATATTCAGACTTATTATAGGAGAACAAAGAAGGTTTTAAATTAAAACCATTTGATCAAGTTAAAGATAAGATAAATTGGTTACACTATCACCAGATTAATGAATTGTACAAATTATATAAGAAAAATGGTTTTGCTTCAGAAAAATCTAAGTTGGAAACCGAGTTGTTGGATTCCAAAGTCAAAAATTTCTCTAAAATGTATAATTTATTGTTGGAGTGGCATGCAAAAGATGAACAAGTTAAATCAGTGATGATAGACTGGGCAAGAGATGTGGGACATAACATAATGTTTGAAGATTGGGAAAGATTGTGGAAGAAAGGGGTCAAGTTCACTGCACATACTGTGTTAAAGGAAAATATAATGAAAATGATGTATAGATGGTACTTGACTCCAGTAAAATTAGCAAATATTTACCATAACAGTGGCAACCTATGTTGGAAATGTGGAGTGTGGTGGTTAAGGGTTAAACCTCCTGAGTGTCCTGTATCTGGGGAGGAGTTTGCCAGGAAACGGAAGCTGCGTTGTTTCTTTGTTTGTGTCTGTGCAAAGAAGCACTTTCGATTTTGGAGGAGAGAGAGACACACAGCATGGGTCCAAGTTCGGATGGATTTCTTTGTTTGGTTGTAAATAAACGCTGTTAGAAAGAACAGTGAGTGGACCTGTCTTTCCTTCTTCTCACACGGAGGCAACCGCTGCTGCTCTGCTACTGCCTGAAGACGTTTTCCACACAGGTTGTGCGCAGAGAAAAGTACAGAGTTTTTGCGCAGAGGAAACGTACTGGACAGGCAGATATTCCACAGGTTATGGAAGGTTCCAGCTGTACGTTTGTTTGCCGGGTGTGAGAAGGGAACAAAGGGAACAGGCCAGTTCTGAAATCCTGCCTGAGGATGAGGCAGTCATGATTTCGCTGGTGAAAGCAGAGCTTGCTGCAGAAAGCATCTTTGGAGCACTGGCCGGCAGAAAGCATGAGTAAGCTTATAGCCCCGGGAAAGATGGCGCAGGCTCAAAAGGCTTTCAAAGTGCCCTTTGGGAAGCTGACTGGTCCCAATTGGACTGAGTGGTCCGTACGAATGAAGTACTGGCTGTTGGGAGAACAGCTCTGGACTTGCATGCTAACCCCACCACCTCAGGCTGCTGAGAGTGCTTCTGAGGCAGAAGTGGCTGCAGCTCTGGAAAGGGAGCAGAGTGTGCTGGGCATGCTGAGAGCAAGCGTGGACGCTTGGCTTTTGCCAAACCTTGAGGGGATCAAGAAGGCCCGGGTAGCTTGGCAGGCACTGCAGAGGGCGTGTGAAGCCACAGTGGGAGCCAAAGGCCGAGAGGGGGCCGTGAGCCTAGTGGGGGCTGAAAACAACGTTCCTGGAAGCTGTTCCTATGCTTCGATACATCTGTGTGATGGACAGGGAGAGGGGCAGAGAGCTGAGAGGAAAGCAGTCGCAGGCTGTTCCTCTTGAAGCTGTGCACCCAGGAGTGGGGGTGCAGGCAGAAGCTGTGAGAGCTCTGTAAAAGCCATAATCTCCAAGAGTTGTTTTCCTGTGAAGCTATGTCACACCTCATGAGAGACTGTCCTCTAGAGGCCCAGGAGCCCAAGGACGGCCGGAAAGGAATGCAGGGAAAGCAGATAAGAGACGGTTCCCAGGAGCAGAGGCGTGGGAAAGCCATCGAGTGGGCTTCTTCGGAACTGCAAGTCTGTGCAAAGTGGAAGATTTGTGTCGCTGGCAGATGGCAGCAAAAGACCTTTGACTCAGCCTGGGACTTTCTATTGTTCGTTTCTAGACCATGAGGTCCAGGCTTTTGTGGTTCCAGAAATTGCCAACTGTCTTTTAAGTGTGTCTGCTTTAGTAGCTGACGGTTTCTGTGTAAAGTTTGCAAATAACATGTGTTCTTTTTCCAGGGATGGGAGACAACTGTGCAGTGTTGAGTGCAAGAATAGGCTGTTCATGGTTGAGATGCCTATTGCTGGTGATGACCCCCCTGAGGTAACACAGGTGCAGTGCGCAAACGTGCCACCTCATGACGGCTATTCTCATCTATGGCACAGAAGATTTGCGCCCACAAATTGGTCATATGTCAAGAAAGCCCCAGAGTGTGCAGAGGGGTGCAAGTTTAAGGGATGTGACAAGTTCTTAGATTGCAGGGCCTGTAAGCAATCCAAGGTAACAACATGCTCATATCCCAGGTTGGACAGAAAGACTAGAAGGCCGTTTGAGCTAGTTCATGCAGATTTGTGTGGGCCCATGCCGGTGGCATCACTGGCCGGGTCCAAACACGTTTTGCTGCTTTTGGATGGTTTTTCAAAGACCTCTTTTACGATTAAACACAAGGGGGAAGCTGCTGCATTGATTAAAGATTGGATCACAGCAGTAGAGTTGAAATTTTCTACAAAATTGGTTAACTTTCAAAGTGATAGAGGGGCGGAGTTTACTGGGTCTGTCTTCAAAAAAACTGCCGTCCAGCCGCTTCCCCTGGGCCAAACTCTGCGGAAAACGACCTAGGCAGAGATGCAGAGTTGCAGTGGTTGCCTTCCGTGTGAGAAGGAGGAGTAAAAAGTCCAGAGACAGTTTCTTCTATCTCTAAAAGCATTTATTTACAAGCATAGATTCCATCAGAGCTTGGAGACATTCTCTGTGCTGAAGCACTCTCACTCTCTGTCTCAGAGCCTCTCTCAGCCTAAACTTAAAGTAGCACACAGACAAAGACCTGTGACACACAGCCTCACGTAGAGGCTCCTCCCCCCAGATCCAGGACATCACTGGAGGTCAACTCTATAACCACCATACTCCACACCCCCTCTTGCCCTGCATCTGGGGGGGGAAACAAGCAACACTGCTCACCCCAAACACAGACCTTCACAGAACTCACCATGCCACTAGAAGGTTAGTGGTTTTGTAAAACCATCGGCGAGGTTCTTGGCTGAGGGACAGTATTTCAGTGCAACTAATCCCTCACGAACACTCTGACACACATTCTGGAAATGGATGTCTAGGTGTTTGGTCCTGGCCATAAATTGCCCAGATTCTGCCAACTTGAGGCACGGTTGATTGTCTTCGAAAACAACAACAGGCAAACAGTTTCGCCCGCAGATCTCTTGCACCAAGCACACATAGAGCACCAACTCTCTGCAAACCTCAGAAAGAGCACTGAACTCAGCTTCAATAGATGAAAGCGCTATGAGACTTTGCTTTCGGGACCTCCACCCAACTACTGAGTTCCCAAACTTCACCACTAGGCCTGACACTGACTTGCGATCTTTCAGATTAGCCCAATCAGCATCCACCCAAGAAGTCAGCTTGACGTCACCCCTGGCTGACAACATCAGACTGAAGTCCTTGGTATCCTGCAGGTAACGCAGCACCCGTTTGATACCATTCCAGGCCTGTACACTTGAACTTGAAGCTTCCCTGCTGAGCAGATTGATAGCAAACGCTATGTCTGGTCTGCCCCACTGGGACAGATACAACAGACTACCCAGAGCTGACTGAAAGAGTTCAGCGTTTTCGAACACAGCGCGTTCTACCTGCTGACTGTCTTTCACGTAGCCAGTCTCCATAGGTGTTCTGACACCTGCACACTCAGACATCCTGAACTTCTGAAGCAGTTGCTCAATCTTACCTTTCTGGCTGAGCAAAAAACTTCCATCCTCTGTTCGAGACACCTCTATGCCTAAGTATGACCGAACAGCTCCAAGCTGCTTGAGCTTGAAACGCTTACCAAGCTCCTTAGCAAACTTCTCCACATGTTTACCTGTCTGTGCCATGTACAGAAGGTCGTCAACAAAGACTTGCACGGCTTCCTGTGTCTCACCTGACCCTTTAAGGTAAAGACAGCTATCAGCAACACTTCTCCTGAAACCTAGCTTCTCTAAGGCTTCATTCAGACACATATTCCAGTTTCTGGCAGATTGACGTAAACCATAAATAGATTTATGCAACCTCCACATGATGCCTTGCCCCTTGACCTCAAACCCTGGAGGAGGCAGCATGTACAACTCCTCCTGGAGATCTGAGTTCAAGTAGGTGACATCCACATCAAAGTGGTTCACCTTCCAACCTCTCTGTGCAGCAATAGCTAAGAGCATGCGCAGAGTTTCACTTCTGAAAGTCGGAGAATACAATTCCTTGAAATGGACTCCCTTCCTCTGCATGAAACTTCTAGCAACTAATCTAGCTTTGTACTGTGGTTCTCCAGCTTCTGTGGGTTTAAGGCGATAAACCCATCTGCAGCTCACAGCCTGTTTGCCAGCCGGCAAATGTGTGAGGGAGAACACACCTAAAGACTCCATTGAGTTCATCTCCTTCTGCATCGCCTCATGCCATTTGCTAGCTTCTTCCTGAGGCAACTTCTGAACATCCTCAAAGGATTCAGGTTCATACCTAGCCACACCAACCCACACACTAGTGGCTTCATACCTGTCAGGGGCTTTCCCTTGGTTGACCTTGCTGATCTCCTCAGTGTGAACTCTGGCACCCCCTCTGACTCACTAGGGCCAGACAAACCATCCCCCATGTCAGAGACCTCCCCCTCTGACCTGCTGCGCCTTTTGTGCCTCGCAATGGGACCTGTAGGTGAGGATGGCTCACTCTTTGGCTCAGACTTGACAGAGACCTGTGGAGGGGTCTTGGGACTTCCCTTCCGAGGGGTTCTGAGCCTCTCCCTTGGGGACTTCTGTTCTGGACTCTGTGGCTGCGGGCTCTGCCCCTCAGCAACAGGTTCAGGTTCCTCCTCCTCTTCTTCCTCATCTGAGTCAAACTGCTCTGAAAGAACATCTGGGTTCCCATGCACGCGTTTCCACCCATTCTGCTCACAGAACTCAGCACTGCCACTAATGAGCAGCCTAGACCGATTGCCATTGGGATATGCGAAACGCCAAGCCTTGGAACCCGGCTCATAGCCTACAAAGATCATCTTCTTGGACCTTGGTTCACCCTTTCTGCGATTGGCCTTTGGAATGAGGACCCAAGCCTCACAGCCAAAAACACGCAAGAAATCCACTTTGGGCTTCTTACCGTGCAGCAGAAAATAGGGCGTGTCCCCTACACTTGAATTGAACACTCTGTTCTGTATGAAGCATGCTGTTCTATAACTCTCCGCCCAAAAGCGCTGTGGAAGACCTGCGTCATACAGCATGGCATTAGCAGCTTCCTGCAGCGTTCTGTTTTTCCGCTCTGCAACACCATTCTGTTGGGGACTGTGTGGTGCTGTTAGCCTGTGACTGATTCCCTTCTGTCGGAAGAAATTCTGCAGCGCAGAACCAGTGAATTCTGAAGCGCGATCACTCTGAAAAGAAACAACCCTAGTGGAAAAACGCAGCTCTACTGCTGTGACCCAATCCCTAATCAGTGCAGCAGCCTCACTTTTGTGTTTAATCGTAAACAGCCAAGTGTTCCTCAAAAAATCATCGATAATCTAAAGAATATGCTTCGATCCACTCAAATAAGCTACCTGCATGGGTCCACACAAATCTGCATGAACCAGCTCAAAGGGTCTGCTGGTCTTTCTGTCTGACCTAGGATATGTGCATGTGGTTACCTTTGATTGCTTGCATGCTCTGCAATCTAGGAACTTGCCACACCCCTTAAACTTGCACCCCACTGTATTCTCAGGGGCCTTCTTAATGTACAACTACGCCACATGTGAAAATCTGCGATGCCAAAGATGAACACAATCATGATGTGGTGGCACGTTTGCACATTGCACTTGTGTTTCTTCAGGGGGTTCAGCAACAGCAACATTAACAATAGGCATCTCCACCATGAACAGCCTATCTTTGCACTCAGTACTGTATAGCTTCTTTCCATCCCTAAAAAAAGAACACGTTATTAGCAAACGTTACTGTCAGGGAACTGCCATCAGTACTGGAGGGGGAGAGCGAAAGCCAGAGGGATTCCAGAGAGCGTCCAGGGATCGGGAGGAGCAGCCCATCTTCTGGGGAAGAGAATCAGCGTAGCACCAGTGGAGAAGGGGGGCAGCTGGGGGAAGTGGCGAGGTGGTCTCATGACTCCTTGCCTGGGACCAGCGGGGAGAGTAGGGGTCCTCTGTTGCCCACGCCCTCCCTGCACAGAAGGCTTCCGCGCAGAAAGGGTAGGCGGAGACTAGGCGTCAAAGAACTTCTTTGCTGGAAGAAGTTTAAGAAACGCCCACTCACGGATTTTGCCAGCGATTGAGTCAGCCACGGGTGAGTGGCTGTCCGGACAGAAAAGGTTCACTTTGGCAGCCCAGCCAGGTGTTTGCACCCAGCCGGGGAGATAGGCACCTGCTTACGCACGAGCAACCCCTAGAACCATTACAGTTACATTGAAACCGTCAGCTACTAAAGCTGACACACTTAAAAGACAGTTGGCAATCTCAGAAACCACGAATGCCTGGACTTCGTGGCCTAGAAAAGAACAGTACAAAAACCCAGTCTCAGTTAATTGTCTTTTGGAGCCATCAGCCAATGACACGTAGCGTCCACTTTTCACAGACTTGCAATTTCAAAGAAGACCACTTGATGGCACTAAAGTGTGCGTCGCTCCAGTGTCGACGACAAGAGAAAGAGTAGCTGTTTGGCTGTCTTCCAAAGTTGCCATAGACACACTGTTACCCCCACTGGGGCCTTTGCCAGTGTCCTTCACGGTTGCAGCTTCGCCCCCACTAGGGCCTCTGCCGGTGTTCTCACGCTTCGCCGTCTGAGAACCGCCGCTTATCTGCTTCCTCTGCAGCTGGCTGACCTTGCATTCCTTTTTTTAAAAAAATTTTTATTGGTTTTACAACATTTTTTTAGAACAATACAAACCAACAAACAAACAAAAGAAAAAAATAAAAAACAAAACATACATAAACACGAATAATTCCATCTCCTTTTTTCCATAAACCTAACTTCTCCGACTCCCCCAAACCTCCCCTTTCTACATCCTAGTTTTCAAATTTGTTCCAGCAAATCCTCACTTTAATTTTAATTAATTTCTCCCTTCTTACTCTTTAACTTGATCTTATGTCACTGTAATCTCCTTTTCTTACTTGAACCTCAACATTTTAACATTCATTAATTTTGTAATATTTCTTTAGATAAACTTTAAATTTCTTCCAATCCTCCTCCGCCGTCTCTTTCCCCTGTTCACGGATTCTGTCGGTCATTTCTGCCAGCGTCATATAGTCTATCACCTTCATCTGCCATTCTTCCAGCGTGGGTAAATCTTGGGTCTTCCAATACTTTGCGATAAGTATTCTTGCTGCTGTAGTAGCATACATAAAGAAATTCCTATCCTTCTTCGACACCAATTGGCCGACAATGCCCAAAAGAAAGGCCTCCGGTTTCTTAGGGAAGGTACATTTAAGTACCTTTTTTATTTCATTATATATTGTTTCCCAGAACGCCTTAATCTTCGGGCATGTCCACCAAAGGTGGTAAAAGGTACCTTCAGTTTCTTTACACTTCCAACACTTATTATCTGGCAAATGATATATTTTTGCTAACTTGACTGGGGTCATGTACCACCTATAGATCATTTTCATAATATTTTCCTTTAAGGCATTACATGCCGTAAATTTTATACCGGTGGTCCACAACCGTTCCCAGTCCTGACCTTGCATTCCTGAGCCTCTGCAGAACAGTGTCTCATGAGGTCTGACTTTGGCTCACAGCGAAAACAACTCTTGGAGAGAGACTTCCGCTTTGCCGCTGATTGCTCTCGGACACTCATCTCAGGAGTTCCGAGGGGTGAGCACTCACCGAAGGGGTGAAAGAGGGGGTTGCTAGGCTTCACAACCCCCAAAAGATCCAGGAGGGCTTCCTGCATCTAAAAGGACACGCTGAGGCGTTGGAGGGGTCTCCCCACGGAGAGAAAGCCTGACTTTGGGAGTGATCCTGCGGCACAAGCTCCAAAGAAAAGAGGCGTCTGGTGTCTGCAAGCACGGTTGGTCCCCCGGAAAAAGATATCAAAACATAGGTAATTAAGCATAAATCATACGGCAGCTAGAGGCTTCTTTGAGCTGGAAAGCTGTACAAAGGACTGGGAGTTCAACTGAAGTGAATGGAAAGATAGCTGAGATTAACCAGACGCTTAATTAACGCAAGAGAAAGAGGAGGTCAAACCCATTGCATTTTGAAATACAATCCAGGAAAAAACAAGGTGGAGAAGAGAATTACAATTATATTGCTTTACAACAGCATGCATGGACTGCTGTAATATCAAATCAAGAAAGAATTAAGGGGGGAAAGAATAAAAGGTGACCTTTCCCTTTAATATATTTGAGAACGTCTGAGGTAATTATGGACAAAATGGAGGAAAGGATTGAATGGGTCTGAAGACTTAAAGACCTACCCAAACCCCAGTGCTAAATTAATGGAGTGATTAAAAATGTTCTGCTGAGAGATCTTATGTGTGAGAGACATCTGATATACAGGCTCCAGCTTTTACGCAGCAGAAAGCCTTTCTCCCTTTTGTTAAAAAAATTCCAGACAGTTATTTGAATCAATGGTCGTTATGGTGGAAAGAGATGAACAGATCTGAGGTTCTATAGATTGTCCCAAATCCTAGTGCTGCACTCCACAGAGCAAGTAAGGATTCTTGGTGGAGGAAAGAGCTAAAGGTGCTTTGGACGTCTGGACTTGAGATTCTTATGGAGCCAGCTCTTTCTTAGACAAATGAGAGAGACAATAGACATTCAAGCTCTGGTTTTTGTGTAGTATGGAGGCCTGACTCCTTTGTGTTAAAATCTGCAGAAGTTGCACCAGTTTTGCTGATTTACTTCACACTATTCTTGACTGCTGAAGGGGGTGCGGGGAAAAAAGTTTTTGTGGCGAGAAGAGCCTGGGGAAGCCAAGAGAAGATTTTAAAGAACTGTGTTAAGTAAAAAAGCCCCTCCCGACAGGGTGGGGGGTTTACTGGGCTCCCCTCTATTGGTGACAAGAGGAAATATCTCTGCAAGTAACAGAAGAGTTATATAAAGGCTGGTTACATGTGTAGGGAAATGGACAAGGGGATTGCTAACAGCTAGTGGGCAAAACTGGTAACTGAGTAAAAATTTATTTTTATTTTTCTCTTTCTCCTTTTCCCTGTCAAATGTTATTATTATTATTATTATTATTATTATTATTATTATTATGTTATTATTATCGTCGATGAGACATTGTGCATTAGAGGTGTAATATAGAAGTATTATAAAACACAATTTGTCAGGAAAAGAAGTAGCTACAGGTACTAACGGATTATAAAACAACTGGTTATGTCAAATGTGAATAAGAAATTTATGAATCCAGCGGCAGCGGTGTTAACTGCAAATCCTAACAGGAGATCACTCAAATCAAGACATAGAAATGAATTCGGAAATGAGAGATCTTCTCCTGGGACTGAGAAAAGACATTTCAGAGATGAAGAAAGAGATGAATGACAGCATAAGATCAACAGATCAAAAGTTGGATAAGATGGGGCAAAAAATAGAGGAAAATGCAAAAATGGTGATAGAAATGATGGTTAAAATCAATGATCTGGTGGGTAAAAATTTGGAAATAACAAAGACTGTACAAGAATTAAAAGGGAAAACTATAAGTTTGGAGGAAGGGCTAAGAAAAGTACAGAAGGAGAACAGAGAAAAAAAAGGGGAAACAGAAAAAATTAAGAAGGAGCTGGCAGATATGAAAGAAACCCATGAGGCAGTCCTAGATGCAATCTCTATGATTGAAATGCACAGAAGAGAAAAAACATTGAGATTTAGATCTATTCCAGAAGAACCAAATGAAGTGATAGAGCAAAAAATATCATCAGAATTAGCAGGAAATGAGAAACAAAATTGAGAGGGCCTTTATGTTGGAATTCTGCCTGGGTCAGAGGAATGTGCCACAGTGTAGGCACCGGCAGATATTCCTTGTCGACCTCCCCGCTTCGCCAATCTGCTGGAGTTTCTCAAAAGGAGAACTTTCCAACTCTTTTGAAACCTTTCTCAACCACGTATAACAATACGACATTAGCGACTCCGCCCAGAACTCATGTGGCAGATGTGAACTAAGCAATTGCGCATGCATCCCCTTTTGCAATTCTTTGTTCACCGTAACACAGACACATTTCTTCCATGCTTCTTCGGAACTAGCAAGTTTGTGTCTTATCCCTTTCTCCTGCAGGAACCTCTGGAAATCCTGTGAAAGAAAAAGCGGCATCTCATCTGTACAAAGACAAGCAATATTAGCATCATGCATATTTCTAACCTTGTCACAAAACTCTTTAAACCTTTCTAAGGCTTCTTTTGGTTTCTGCAAAAAATAAATCCAGACATAATTTGTGAAAGAATCCACACACAACAAGTAATATTTTGCATTGCCTCTAGATGGTGCTAGAGGACCAATCACATCAGCATACACCCGCTGAAATGCTCTGTCGACCCTCGAGGTCACCTTCTTCGTGTTTTTCCTGGTGAGACCTGCAAAAGAGATCACGTTAGAATCACAAGAATTACATTCCATGTAATCACTTTGATCAAAAGTCAACAAATACAGTCCATCTTTCTCTTTGGCAGAAAGATATAACTCTCCATCTTTGTAGATCTCGCAGCTTTCAGCATCATAGGACAGTTTTAGTCCCTTCTTAGCAATCTGCGATACGCTGAGCAGATTGAACTTCAATTCTGGAACCAAATAAACATTGTTTATAGTCAAGTTCAGACTTTTAAGATACACAGTCCCAATTCCGGTGGCTTCCAGCTCTTGACCGTTGGCTTGTTGCACAGCGAAGCTTTGCTTCTTAAACGTCGAAAATAGACTTCTGTGTGGGGTCATGTGCTTCGTGGCCCCAGTGTCCAGAACAAAAGAGCTCCCCACTTCTGGTGTGGCTTTTAGCGACATCAAAGCCTTTGCAGTCTTTGCCTTTGAGATGGTGTGACCTTTGCCTGACGCCTCAGACTTTGTGGAGCTCACCTTGGCTCCTCTGTGCTGACGAGGCTTCTTGCAGTACCGCTGAATATGCCCAGTCTGGCCACAATTGTAACATCGGACAACGTTTAAAGCTACAGCATTTTTTCCAGTAGCAACAGCAGTGGGGGTGTCAGAACTCCGTTCTTGTCTCCCCCTGTCCTTGACCTCCAGGGCAGCAAGTCTGTCATGTTCATTAAGCACAACTGCATAGACCCTCTCCGAGGTTAACTGAGCCGCCGGTAGCGAACCAAGCTGACTGGCAACGGATTTGTAGGTCCGATTCAGGCTGTTTATCACCATGAAGCAAAACACTTCCTCCTGCAGACGGAAATTACGTCCCACCATCTGTTGACGCAGATATTTCATTTCCGTCAGGTGCGCTTGAACATCTCCATCAGGCGCAAGCCTCAAATTGGTCAGCTTTTCAAAATACAGCAACGCTGAAGAACCTGCATCTCTCTGATGTGTCCTTCTCAGCGTGTCCCAAACTTCTTTTGCGTGCTGTAAATCCTGAATATGCACAAGCTGCGAGTCTGCCACACACAGAATTATAGCCGTTCTGGCCTTCACATTCTGTGACTCCCAAGCACGCGTTGGTGCTGCAGGAATGGGGTTCTCAATCACCTCAAACAGTCTCTGATTCTGCAGCAGGGCCTTCATCTTAATAGACCAAGATGCATAATTGTCATTGGTCAGGAGGGGTGGAGAAGGCAAGCCTCCGCCCTTCTTAGCATCCATTTTGAATCCAAGCATTAACTCTCAAACACAAGCCTCTAAAATCCAATAGCTGGTTTGTTTACACTCTTGGCACCTGGCAGCTCTGACACTGGCTGCGTTGGAAAGTCCCTTCCAACAGTTCGTGAGAGCCTAGTCACAACAAACTTTGTTTTTGCCTCTCTGAGGCATAGCCTTCACTGAAGGGCGTTGCTTAGCAACAGTGCATTCCTTTCCTTGGACAGGAAACCACAAGAATGTTTGGAATGCAAGCCTCTTCTCAGTTGGAGCTGCTTTCCCAAACACTGCTCCCCGTGAAGCAGAGAATGAATCAATCTGCATTCACACCTTTAAGCCCGAAAAATCTCATATCTTGGGCTTCGTGGCTTGGCTGTCTTTCTTCTGGTCAGCTTCTGGCTGCAGAGGATCAGCCTCTCACATCAGGCTTCCATGGAGCGATGAAAACAGTAGCTCTGCTACTCTTGATGCAGACTCCCATGGAACGAAGAAACCAGCAACCGGCATCTGCTACCACTGTTGGAATTCTGCCTGGGTCAGAGGAATGTGCCACAGTGTAGGCACCAGTAGATATTCCTTGTCGACCTCCCCGCTTTGCCAATCTGCTGATAAGCAGGCGAGGTCTCGGCGATTCTTCTCAGATGTGTGAGAGGAACACACCGTTCTTCCTCTCTCCCCTTTGGTGTCCCCAGGGAGGGGAAAGAAGCAGACAGAAATCTATTTACATCCTTTATTTCTGTCTCTTATATCAGTACAGAGAAACATGTCTGCACTCAACAGCAGTAAGAAGAAACTCCTCCCATGTACTTCCAGTACGGGTCATATGACACACACACTGAGCTAACATCCGGTGCTCAGTACAGAATGGACTGCCCCTTTGTTCCCATGGCAACACTCACAAACATCCTGTCTGGCTTTCCAGCCACAAGCAGCTGACTGAGCTGCTAGAGCCTTTGCTTGCTGCAGCATTGGTGCTTTATGATAACACTTTAGAATCAGATCAAGAATAGCAAGAGCTAATAATTGGCCTGGGGACTGTCTGGTAACTTTTGTGAATATGGATATTAGAGATAAAATACTACAAATTAGCAGTAAGACAAAATTTAAAATTCAGGAAACAAACATAATCATTCATAAAATTGTTCCATCAAGGCTTTATAGAAAAAGGGAAAAATATAAACCGTTGCTGGAAGCACTAAATAAAAAATCAATTGTGCACAGATGGGAATTCCCTGAGGGAATTTCCTTTTTTTACAAAGGGAAGAGGAGAAGATTTGTTACTTGGGAGGATGCTGACAAATTTTGGAGAACATATAGAGAGGAGTTAGGAGGTAAAAGACAGCCGGGAGGAGGGGCAGACGATCTTAAAAAAAAATCAGAGTAGGACGAATCTTAAGCATTAAGGACAAGTGACTTTTCTGATTTTTTATTTTATTATTATTATTATTTTGTTAAGAAGTTGAATCACTGTGTAGTAAATAATGGAATTAAGGATTGTTACCTGGAATGTTAATGGTTTAAATGATAAAAAGAAAAGAATTAAGGTGGAATTTATACTCAGCAAACAGAAATTGGATTTGATATGCTTGCAAGAAACTCATATCACAAAACAACACACAAGAATTTTATCCAATAAGAAACTGGGACTTGATTTTGTTACTTCAGATAAATCTAAGAAGAACAGAGTTGTAATATATGCAAAAAAGCATTTGGAGCCGAAATTGATCTATAAAGATTCACAAGGAAGGATCATTGTGATAGAAATAATAGTCCAGGGGGAGAGAATTAAAGTTATCGGCTTTTACGTGCCAAATGAAAAAAAAAAGTGAATTTTATCAAAAGTTGGAACGAGAGTTGGGGGAGTTTATTGGAGAGAAAATTATATTTTTAGGAGATCAAAATGGCATGGTAAATCCTGATTTAGACAGATCCAAAAAGACTACTAAAAAACAGCAAATAAAACTCCCCAAAACCTTTTTTCAGTTAGTAGATTTGTTAAGTTTAGAGGACGCATGGAGAATACAAAATCCGACAGTGAAAGAATACACTTTTTTCTCCTACCCTAATGACTCGGCAGGAAGAAATGATGCCATCTGGCTAACAAAAGATTTGACAGGGGGGGGATTCCAACACTCCCCCTACCCCCACCCCCAGCAAAGGAAAGATAAGGGAAGCATTTCCAGCATTTAAAAGAGCCCTCAGCATAATGCTGTTAGGACAGCAGCCCTGCCTGGAGAGGGAAGGGGGCTGCTAGGAAGGTCGTCAAAGCATCAAGGCATAGATGAATGCAATGAAAGAATGCAATGAAAACTCTCTTAGAGCCAGAGTGACTGACAGGAAGACTGACAGAACGCCTGTCTGTTGCAGTTGATGGCTGAAGAGTTGAGAAACGGAGAAGGGGTAGAGAGAGGGGGGGTGTATAGTGGCTAGAATTCTGGACTAGGAGGACCTGGGAGATCCGAGTGCAAATCCCCACTCAGTCATGAAGTGCACTGTTTGATGTTGGGTCCAGTCACTCTCATCCTAGCCTGCCTAACAGGTTTGTTGTGAGGGGAAAAACAGGGGGAAAGGCAAGCCATCAATGCCACCTTGAACTGCTTGGATGAAAAGTGGGCTATGAATGTAATAACTGTGGAGGAATCAGAACCTACAGGGTTAAGAGGTTCTGTGTGACGCCTTGCATCATGAGGCGTGGTTACGTCCACACGTATGGGAGTGGTTTTCTCTGCGTGTGTTCTTCTCTTCCTCTCGGAGTTAGAGGTTAGATGTCGGCTCGGTTGCCGGGAGCGTGAGACAGATTTACAATGTTATGCTACCCTAATAAAAGCGTTTTGAGATAAGAGACGTCAACGTGCTGGTCTGATTTATGGTCCCCACATTGCAACAGTACTTCACCGCTGTGTATCGCTCTGCAAAAAGCGTCCAGAGAGAGGCAGAGGATATCGCTGGGAATCAGCAGAGTGCTGTGTGCGCAGAAGAAGCCTGCTGGATGCAATATTTGGCCTTTGGCCCGAAGAGGTTATGGAGCCCTCGGAAAAGCTTTGAAGCTGTTGCAGGAGACGCCCCATGTGTGGGGGGCCAGCTGGGAACAAGCTGGTGCCAGCGATAGCTGTGCTGTTCTTTCATGTTGAAAGCAGCTCGCTGGGAAGAGGCTAATCTGCCGGAGGCTGGTCTGCTGTACCGGGAGCCAGACGCTGTTGTGAGTACGCTGGGGCCCCGGGGGAAGATGGCAGATGGCCAGGAGGTGTTTATTCAAGCTCCGTTTGAACAGCTTGAAGAACTCACCGCCCAAGCGTGGAATACCTGGGCCAGGAGGGTGAGAACGTGGTTTCTAGCCACGGAAATTTGGGACATATCCCAGAGAGAACCAGTAGATGCTGGAAATGCAGAACTGGTGGACAGAGATGACAGAGATGCAGGGACACTGCAATCTGTTGTTCTGGAGGAGAAAATGCAGAGAGAGAGAGCTGCAAGAGCTGAGATCTGCATGTTGAGGGCAAGTGTACATGCTAAACTACAGCATCACTTGGAAAGCGTTAATTCTGCGTGTGAGATCTGGCAAGTGCTGAAAAGTTTGTGCAATGACTCAGCAGGGGGCCAGGGGCAGATGAAAGCTGGGAGCTTAGTAAGGAGAAGCTCTGAAGATTTTACAGTCTTGCGAAGTGCTGGTGGAGCAGACGGGGGGGGGGGCAGAGAAGCCCAAATGTCACTTTGGAAGAATTTCCACTGTGTGTGTCGAGGAGGAGTGCCATTTGAGAAGGGGTGAAGCTATGTTAGCTGAGAGCTCACCCCAGTACATTTCCACTCGTCGTTGCTACATTTGCAAGTCAGCTGACCACGTACGTCGCTGCTGCCCACAGAGAGCGAAGACAGCTGGGCAGGAAGGTCCCAAGGTCGCTTCCCATGGGAACCAGTCCAGGAGGGGAAGTCAGCGTGGGAACGCAAGGGAAGGACGTGACTCAGAGACTGGAGGTTGTTTTCATCTCACTGCTTCTATGGCAACCTTAAAGAACAACTCCAGCAAGGTCACGGTGACACGCTGGGTGTTAGATTCTGCTGCCAGTCACCACCTCATAAGCAAGCCACCTGCTGGCGGAATGCGGGACTGCAGGGCTGTTTCGGCTGGGACGATTGTTCAGTTTGCGAATGGATCCCAAAAGCCAGTTTATAACATGACACATGTCTATGTTTCTTTTTTGCAGGAGCAGCTGCAGGCCTATGTTGTGCCGGGACTGAATTCTTGTCTGTTATCTGTACCAGCTCTTGTGAAGGAAGGGTACAAAGTTTGTTTTGAAAATAACACCTGTTCCATTTCCAGAGGGGGGAAGCTGCTGGTCAACGTGGAGTGCAAGAACAATCTCTTTGTTCTGGAGACACCCCTGGAGGGTGGGGGAAATACTGGAAAAGCACAGGCGCAGTGTGCTAGGGTTCCCAGTCATGATTCATGTGTTCATTTGTGGCACAAGAGAATGTTGCACAGCAGTTTGGAAGATGTGCAGAAGTTGCCCAGCTGCACTAAAGGATGCAAACTTCGAGAATGTGGGAGGTCCCTAGAGTGCAGGGCATGCAAAGGGGCAAAGGTACATGGTTTTCCCGGGTTGGGGAGGATAGCCAAAGAGCCTTTTGAGCTTGTACACACAGATCTGTCAGGACCCATGGAGTGCCCGAGTCTGGGTGGGGCCAGGTTTTTGCTGACGCTGACAGATGATTATAGCCAGAACGGTTGGTCTTTTTCTTTGAAGACTCAACGCGAAGCAGTGCAGCTGATTAAGGATTGGGTTGCGGAGGTGGAACTAAGGTTCTCCACCAAGGTGCAAGGGTTCAGGAGCGACCGTGGGTCACAGTTTACTGGGTCTGCTCTGAAGGAGTTTTTCAAGGAAAAGGGAATATGTCACCAGGTGACGGGTTCAAAGTCTCCTCAAGAGAGAGGCGTGGCAGAGCACAGGAGTGAAACACTGGCCACGAAGGGTGTTCCACCTGAGAGGTTTCAGGTCACCAGTGTGTGGGTTAGTTTCGCACAGTGTGATTCTGGGAGTGTTGAAGGGGTTCAACAGGTGCCTGGGAAAGATGCCGGAAGAAGGCAAAAGGCAAAGGGAGGTGAGTTGAACTCAAAAAGGTCTGTAAACAGGTGTTCACAGGTCCCCTCAAGATGCAAAGCGAGAGGTCTGGCCCTGCTTGGGAATATGAGTGGGAGAGGGCCATTGCACTCAGGTCCTGCTTATGGGCTTGTTGTGAGCCTCTGCTGGAGAAGGTGGGTAGCCGGTCGAGGAGGCGCAGGTACTGGAGCTTGGCCTGGGTGGGGGAGACCTGCGAGGAGAGAATCGGGGGACCCCTGGGGTCATCCAGCCTGACCCCGGGTTTGAGGCGGGGTTAGGGTCCCACCCCGGGGGTTAGGGTCCCACCTGGCTGCTGCGCCGCTGGTGTGCCTTCAGCTGATGAGAGAGCGACCGGCGCAGGAGCTTGTCCTTGGTTGCCGGCAACAGAGAGGGAGGCAAGAAGGGCTCCAGACCCCACTCCTTCCTGGGGAGAAAGAGAAAAGGCACGCACTCCAACTTCCTTCCTTCCTGCCTGCCTGCCTACCTTCCTCTGTTCTTCCTTCCTTGTTTCCTTCCTTCCTTCTTTCTTTCTTTCTTTCATTCATTCCTCCCTCCCTTTCTCTATCCTCCCTCCCTCCCTTTCTCTGTCCTTCCTTCCTCCCTCCCTCCCTCCATCCCTTTCTTTGTTCTTTCTTTCTTGTTTCCCTCATTTCTTTCTCTATTCTTCCTTCAAATCCAGAGTTTGGATTTGATATCCTGTTTTATTACTACCCGAAGGAGTCTCAAAGCGGCTAACATTCTCCTTTCCCTTCCTCCCCCACAACAAACACTCTGTGAGGTGAGTGGGGCTGAGAGAGTTCAGAGAGAAGTGTGACTAGCCCAAGGTCACCCAGCAGCTGCATGTGGAGGAGCGGAGACGCAAACCCGGTTCACCAGATTACGAGTCTACCGCTCTTAACCACTACACCACACTGGCTCTCAAGGAAGGAAAGACAGAGAAAGGGAGAGAGGGAGTAAGAACAGAAGGGGGGAGGGAGGGAGGAAAGAAGGAAGGACAGTTTGCTGTCCTGGGTGAGGGAACGGATTGGTCTGGATGACCCTCAGTGTTCCCCCTGGAACTCACTCACTCGACGTTTCTGAGTGCCACCTTGTGGCTGGGACGGGCAGCCGAGACGGTGATGTAGATGTGTAGAGCTGTCAGGACCAGAAGCGAATCCGGATCGGGGTGGGTGCCAAACCGCTCCCGGATGATGTCGTTGCGGCTCTGGAGGGGGAAGGAGAAACATCGCCTAGAGCTGAGAGCAGGGGGCTGGGAAGCAGCGCCTAGTGGTTAGAGTGGGGGGGGGCTGAGAACACTAGTGAGCTGGAAGCAGGGTCTAGTGCTTACCCACAGCAAAATAAAATAATAATAATAATAATAATTTATACCCCACACCTTGGAGGGGCATTGAGGACCACTAGGCAGAACAGCCAGCTAGAAAGAAGGAAGGATTGGGACCCTCTAACCACACATTCATACACACACCGCTGACCTGGATGTAGAGGTATTCGAAGGCAGCGGCGTCTCGCTGCAGCAGCTCAACGGGGTCTTTGGGATAGAAGCTGACCCGAAAAAGGCATCGCATGCCTTGGTAGTGGGTCCGTTGAACGACCTGGGGGGGGGAGGAAGGAGAGCTCTGGCAAGCGGGGTGGGCTATATGACCCTGGGGTCACTTTCCCCGTCCATCCTAGTAAGATTTAGGAGGGAGGAAAGAAGGGAGAGCGGGACGAAGGAAGGAAGGAAGAACAGAGGAAGGGAGGGAGGAAAGAGAAATGGAGAAAGGGACAAAGGAAGGAAGGACAGAGAAAGGGAGAGCAGGACAAAAGAAGGAAGGACAGAGAAAGGGAGGGAGGAAAGAAGGAAGGAAGAGAGGAAGGAAAGAAGGAAAGAAAGGGAGAGAGGGACAAAGGAAGGAAGGAAGGACAGAGAAAGGGAGGGAGGGACAAAGGAAATAAAGAAGGAAGGAAGGAAGGAAGGAAGGAAGGAAGGAAGGAAGGAAGGAAAGAGAAAGGAAGGGAAGAAAGAAGGAAGGAAGGAAAGGGAGAGCGGGACAAAGGAAGGAAGGAAGGAAGGAAGGAAGGAAAGAAGGAAAGAACGAAGGAAGGAAGTACAGAGAAAGGGAGAATGGGAACTTCCGGGTTAGCGCCATCGGTAATGGCGGAATTCCTCTGACCAGGAGGAATTTGCTCCGTGGGAACCGGGTCTGGCCGACACGGCGAAGGCGGAGACCCTTTAAAAATCGCAGGCGGGTGAAGCCTGTGAGCGTGGGATTCGCCGGGCACCTTTTGCGCCCCCCCTACTCGCGAGGAAACCCGATTTCAGGGCTCTGGAGCGAAGCGGGGTGAGCGGCGCGGTGCTGTGAATCAACTGCTTCTTCCACGGAGTGAAGCCGCACAGCCATTGCCGGAGAGCGCTGACTTTTTCCTGTGGACAATTGGATTTTAAAGCAACTACCCGTGAGTAGAATAAATTGGAAATTTTGTAAAGGAAAAAAAGATTTAATTTGGCAACGAGCGGGGAGGCTCAAACAGGAAGTCCGCCTTCCGCTTTTGTAAATAGATCAAAGCAAAGAGGATGCAGGCTAAAGTTTCGGAAAGCCGACCAGAAAGGACTAATTTTTTCCAACTCCTTAAAAAATAGTGGAACCCCCCCCCCTTGGAAGCAGGAGAAGAGGGGGGAAAGTTTTGAACTACATATACCTGCAAGAGACAGGAGAGGAAGTTAAGATTCCACCGCTCAGAACCTGGGAACGGGTCGTAAACAGGACAATAAGACTGTGGTGCCTTGGAGTGTGCTTTGACTGTGAATAGAGAGATACATTGTTCTAGCTGCCCTCTTCTGACCTTAAAAAGGAGGAGGAAAAGTAACTGAAAAATTGAAACTAACTTTCTCTCTTGAGTTGTGTTTAAGTTTAAAAGACGTTATTTTGGACTAATACAAGTACAGATAGTAACTATTTCCCCCTAGAGGAAGCTTCTGAAATTGTTACAAGAGTTTGGATCAGGGAATTTTCCACTTGTAAGATAAAAGTGTGTGACTGTGGGACTGACCTTGGGACTTTTAAGTGTTATGGCAGATGGGAAAGAAAAAGTAGATTTGTCACTCCAAGACAAAACAACAAGGTCTGGGAAGTCTTGGCAGCGAAGAGCGTCAACATCCGGCCCTTCTGCCTCATCTGCGGCTTTTCCAATACAATCTAAGCCAAGAGGGATGTCATCAGATGAAGCTTTAGCGATTGCATTAAGTAAGATAAATGCCTCATTGGAACAACTTAATAAGAAAGTCGATGATGCAACTACTACAATTTAGCTTAACATAGAAAGCCTAAATAACTTGGGACAAAAGGTGAACACAAATACAGAAGCTATAGAGAAATTGATACAGGAATCTTCAACGATACGACAGACCGCAGAGGAAGCCAGGGAAAAAGCTGCTGCAGTGGAAGCTAAGGTAACACAACTTGAAACAGAGAGAGTCCCAGATCTGCAGAGGCAACTTGAAGACTACAGGACGAAATTTTCTATGATTGAGCTTAAGGAAAAACAGACGAATTTGAGGATCAGAGCTATACCTGAAGTGGAGGAGGGCAGTTTGATTGACTTTCTCACTCAGGAATTTGCAGATTTTTGGGATCTGGGCTTGGAACAGGATGAATTTAAAATCGTGACTGCCTTTAGACTTGGAAGAGGAGGGAAGAAAGAGAAGAATAGAATAAGAGATTGTTTGATTACCCTCCGAACTAAAGAAGAGAGAGATAAAATTCTGGGTTGGCACTATCAGAAGCCTTTGGAAGTACTACAGTCAAGAGTGGAGATTTTTAAAGACATCCCGAAACACCTTTTGGATCTTAGGTCCGACTACAGTGATTTGGTTGTCCTGCTGAGAAAGAATAAAATTAATTTTAGGTGGGAATTTCCCCAAGGCCTATCCTTCAGCTTTAAAGGAAGGAAAATAAAAATAAAATCAGTAGAAGATAAAGTTAAATTTTTGAATAACCACGAAGAAGATCTGCAGAAGGGGATTGGAAAAGAGTCAAGAGCATCGGACAGAAGATCACCAGATAGAGGACCAGAACAAAAAGCACTGGACAGAAGACCACCAAGAAAAGGAATACTGGACATAGCCAAACTACCCTTCGGACTGGACAATTCAGTGATATTAACAGAAGAAGAGCAAGCATTCGGCGCAGTTGGAGAAAAAACAGAGTAACCACATCATGGCATTGCAAATATTAAGTTGGAATATTAATGGACTGAACTCCCCCGAAAAAAGGCGCAGAGTCTTTCATTTATTGAAAAAGGAACAATTGGACTTGATTTGCTTACAAGAAACACATGTGACAAGGCTACATAGGAAAATTCTGAGTAATAAAAGATTGGGCCATGAATTTATTTCATCAGACAAAGTTTAAAAAAAGAGGAGTAGTACTTTATGCAAAGGAGAGCCTATCACCGAAATTTATATTTAAGGATGATCAAGGAAGATTTGTTGCAACTGAAATTCAATTACAAGGAGAGAAATTTTTGATAGTAGGCATTTATGCACCAAATGAGGGAAAATCGGAATTTTTTAAGAAGCTACATGAGACCCTGTTGGACTACATGGACTATAATATAATTTTGATGGGGGACATGAACGGAGTGGTATCTACAAATATGGATAAGGCACAGAGACAGGTATCAGCTGGACCTCAGTGTCCAGGCAGAATGATGGGGGTGGAGACATTCCTTCAGGTATACTGGGTCGAGGCCGTTTAGGGCTTTAAAAGTCAGCACGAACACTTTGAATTGTGCTCTGAAATGTACTGTGAGCCAATGTAAGTCTTTCAGGACCAGTGTTATATGGTCTCGGCGGCCACTCCCAGTCACCAGTCTAGCTGCTGCATTCTGGATTAGTTGTAGTTTCTGGGTCACCTTCAAAGGTAGCCCCAAGTAGAGCACATTGCAGTAGTCCAAACGGGAGATAACTAGAGCATGCACCACTCTTGTGAGACAGTCCGCGGGCAGGTAGGGTCTCAGCCTGCGTACCAGATGGAGCTGATAGACAGCAGCCCTGGATACAGAATTAACCTGCACCTCCATGGACAGCTGTGAGTCCAACATGACTCCCAGGCTGCGCACCTGGTCCTTCAGGACCAGGGAGTCCTCCACACCAGCCCGCCTCCTGTTCCCCCAAAACAGTACTTCTGTCTTGTCAGGATTCAACCGCAATCTGTTAGCCACCATCCATCCTCCAAACGCCTCCAGGCACTCACACAGGACCTTCACTGCCTTCGCTGGTTCTGATTTAAAAGAGAGTTAGAGCTGGGTATCATTCGCATATTGATGGACACCCACCTAAAACCCCCTGATGATCTCTCCCAGCAGCTTCATGTAGATGTTAAAAAGCATGGAGGAGAGGACGGAACCCCGAGGCACCCCACAAGTAAGGGCCCAGGGGTCTGAACACTCATCCCCCACCACCACTTTCTGGACATGGCCCAGGAGGAAGGAGCGGAACCACTGTATAACAGTGCCCTCAGCTCCCAGCTCCTCTAGACGGTCCAGAAGGATGTTATGATCGATTGTATCAAAAGCCGCTGAGAGATCCAGCAGAACTAGGAAACAGCTCTCATCTTTGTCCCTAGCCTGCCAGAAATCATCAACCAGCGCGGCCAAGGCAGTTTCAGTCCCATGATGAGGCCTGAATCCTGATTGGAAGGGATCCAAATGGTCTGCATCCTCCAGGCATGCTTGGAGTTGCTCAGCAACCACCCGCTCAAT
>JAXCMG010010372.1:0-12466 GCA_034642415.1 Podarcis siculus
ATAGTTCATATATTTAAAATACACTGCATTGCTAAATGTGTCTACTTACGCCTCTGTTTATTTTAATGTACAGTTTTTTTCTGGAACTCTCTAGCTTTCTCCATAATCCAGCGCATGTTTGCAATTTGGTCTCTGGTTCCTCTGCCCCTTCGAAATCCAGCTTGCACCTCTGGGAGTTCTCGGTCCACATACTGCTTGAGCCTTCCTTGTAGAATTTTAAGCATAACCTTGGTAATGTGTGAAATGAGTGCACTTGTGCGGTAGTTGGAGCATTCTTTGGCACTGCCCTTCTTTGGGACTGGGATGTAGACTGATCTTCTCCAATCCTCTGGCCACTGCTGAGTTTTCCAGCATATTGAGTGTAGCACCTTAACAGCATCATCTGTTAAATTTTTAAGTAGTTCAGCTGGAATATCATCACTTCCACTGGCCTTGTTATTAGCAGTCCTTTCTAAGGCCCATTTGACTTCACTCTCCAGGATGTCTGGCTCAAGGTCAGCAACCAGACTGCCTGGGGTGTATGAGACATCCATATCTTTCTGGTATTATTCTACTGTTTATTCTTGCCACCTCTTCTTGATGTCCTTATCACTTTTGTCCTTTATTATGGTAATCTTTGTACAAAATGTTCCTTTCATATCTCCAATTTTCTTGAACAGATCTCTGGTTTTTGCCATTCTATTGTTTTCCTCTATTTCTTTGAATTGCTCATTTAAGAAGGCCCTCTTGTCTCTCCTTGCTGTTTTTCAGAAATCTGCATTCTGTTTCCTGTATCCTTCACTATCTCCCTCGCATTTTGCTTGCCTTCTCTCCCCCGCTATTTGTAAGGCCTTGTTGGATAGCCACTTTGCTTTCTTGCATTTCCTTTTCATTGGGATGGTTTTCATTGCTGCCTCCTGTATAATGTTGTGAGCCTCCATCCATAGTTCTTCAGGCACTCTGTCCACCAAATCTAAATCCTTAAACCTGTTCCTCACTTCCACTGTGTATTCATAAGGGATTTGACTTAGATTGTATGTTACCGGCCCAGTGGTTTTTCCTACTTTCTTCAGTTTAAGCTTGAATTTTGCTATAAGAAGCTGATGATCTGAGCCACAGTCAGCTCCAGGTCTTCTTTTTGCTGACTGTATAGAACTTCTCCATCTTTGGCTGCAGAGAATATAATCAATCTGATTTCGATGCTGCCCATCTGGTGATGTCCATGTGATGTCTCTTGTGTTGTTGGAAAAGAATGTTTGTGATGACCAGCTTGTTCTCTTGACAGAACTCTATTAGCCTTTGCCCTTCTTCGTTTTGAACTCCAAGGCCAAACTTGCCAGTTGTTCCTTTTATCTCTTGACTCCCTACTTTAGCATTCCAATCCCCTATAATGAGAAGAACATCCTTCTTTGGTGTCATTTCTAGAAGGTGTTGTAAGTTTTCATAGAATTGGTCAATTTCAGTTTCTTCAGCACCGGTAGTTGGTGCATAAACTTGGATTAGTAAAGGTAAAGGTACCCCTGCCCGTACGGGCCAGTCTTGACAGACTCTGGGGTTGGTGCGCCCATCTCACTCTATAGGCCGGGGGCCAGCGCTGTCCGGAGACACTTCCGGGTCACTAGGCCAGCGTGACATCGCTGCTCTGGCGAGCCAGAGCCGCACACGGAAACGCCGTTTACCTTCCCGCTAGTAAGCGGTCCCTATTTATCTACTTGCAC
This sequence comes from Podarcis siculus, assembly GCA_034642415.1. Lineage (NCBI taxonomy): Eukaryota > Metazoa > Chordata > Lepidosauria > Squamata > Lacertidae > Podarcis > Podarcis siculus. The sequence goes on from JAXCMG010010372.1 coordinate 1,698, forward strand.
CCGGGGGTGCTTTCGAACTGCTAGGTTGGCAGGCGCTGGGACCGAGCAACGGGAGCGCACCCCGCCGCGGGGATTCGAACCGCCGACCTTTCGATCGGCAAGCCCTAGGAGCTGAGGCTTTTACCCACAGCGCCACCCGCGTCCGAAACTTGGATTACTGTGATGTTAAAAGGTCTGCCTTCGATTCATATCAATATAATTCTATCATTTTTGAGATTGCATCCCAGTACAGCTTTCTCCACTCTTTTGTTGACTATGAGGGCCACGCCATTTCTTTTATGGGATTCTTGCCCGCAGTAGTAGATATGATGGTCATCCGAACTGAATTCGCCCATTCCCGTCCATTTTAGTTCACTGATGCCCAGAATGTCAGTATTTATTCTTGCCATCTCATTTTTGACCACATCCAGCTTAACAAGGTTCATGGTTCTTACATTCCAGGTTCCTATGCAATATTTTTCTTTACAGCATTGGACTTTCCTTTCGCTTCCAGGCATATCCGCAACTGAGTGACCAGCCGCTTCATCAGCTCTGAATCTACTTGTACTTGTCCTCCGCTCTTCCTCAGTAACTTGTTGGATGCCTTCCGACCTGAGGGGCTCATCTTCCTTCTACTTCTACTTATGCTTCATTGACTATGCAAAAGCCTTTGACTGTGTTGACCACAGCAAACTATGGCAAGTTCTTAAAGAAATGGGAGTGCCTGATCATCTCATCTGTCTCCTGAGAAATCTCTATGTGGGACAAGAAGCTACAGTTAGAACTGGATATGGAACAACTGATTGGTTCAAAATTGGGAAAGGAGTACGACAAGGCTGTATATTGTCTCCCTGCTTATTTAACTTATATGCAGAATTCATCATGCGAAAGGCTGGGCTGGATGAATCCCAAGACGGAATTAAGATTGCCAGAAGAAATATCAACAACCTCAGATATGCTGATGACACAACCTTGATGGCAGAAAGTGGGGAGGAATTAAAGAACCTTTTACTGAGGGTGAAAGAGAAGAGCACAAAATATGGTCTGAAACTCAACATCAAAAAAACCAAGATCATGGCCACTGGGCCCATCACCTCCTGGCAAATAGAAGGGAAAGAAATGAAGGCAGTGAGAGATTTTACTTTCTTGGGCTCCATGATCACTGCAGATGGTGACAGCAGCCACGAAATTAAAAGACACCTGCTTCTTGGGAGAAAAGCAATGACAAACCTAGACAGCATCTTAAAAAGTAGAGACATCACCTTACCAACAAAGGTCCGTATAGTAAAAGCTATGGTTTTCCCAGTAGTAATGTATGGAAGTAAGAGCTGGACCATAAAGAAGGCTGATCGCCGAAGAATTGATGCTTTTGAATTATGGTGCTGGAGGAGACTCTTGAGAGTCCCATGGACTGCAAGAAGATCAAACCTATCCATTCTAAAGGATATCAGCCCTGAGTGCTCACTGGAAGGACAGATTGTGAAGCTGAGGCTCCAATACTTTGGCCACCTCATGAGGAGAGAAGACTCCCTGGAAAAGACCCTGATGTTGGGAAAGATGGGGGGCACAAGGAGAAGGGGACGACAGAGGACGAGATGGTTGGATAGTGTTCTCAAGGCTACCAGCATGAGTTTAACTAAACTGTGGGAGGTAGTGGAAGACAGAGTTGCCTGTCGTGCTCTGGTCCATGGGGTCACGAAGAGTCGGACACGACTAAACGACTAAACAACAACATTTCTGCAATACAATTTTATCCACTGGATCATGGTCAATCAAAAGTTACAAATCCAAAGCCCCTCTTTTTACCAGATTGTCTGTCTGTAATTATTTCAATTGTGTCGATTTTTCCATATTCCAAGAAGTAGTCTCTAAGGTGATGTTCCTCAGTATCTTCTTTAATTCCACCAACAAACATTTCTTTCACAGTAACATGAGCTCCAGGTCTTCCAGATTCCTCCCTGGCTACGGCTCTTTTCGGCTCAACTACTGTTTCATCAATGGAATGAGGTCTGGCAGCCAATTGCTGCATCAACTTCAGCCATGGAAGAGAATGTGACAAAACCAAATTCTCGTTTGCTTGCAGGGTCTCTCATAACCACACAATCCGTTTACTTTCCCCATTGCTCATAGCAGTTTCTGAAACTTTCTTCTGTTGTTTTGATGCTTAAGCCACCAATGAATAGTTTGCGGAACTGCTCTTTTCCCCTCCAGTCACTCCCCCGATCTCCGTGAGGCATTTTTGGCTGGTTGAGGAAGCAAAAAGAAGCAAGGGAGGAGGAGAAAGTTGCTTTAAATATATATATCACTGAGGTCTTTTTTTCTGAAGCAACGGCTTGGCTTGAGGCGAGTCCCCCTCTGCAGGCGCAGCAGCCGCAGTAGCAATGGAAGTGTGTGAAGCAGCTAACGACCCTTTGCTTTCTCACTGGGCATATTCTGACTCCATTCCCACTGGCACTTGGTTATGCTATTAGAGGGAGATATTCTATTAAAGGATAATCGAAGTAGAAGATTCTGCGAGACCAAATAGGTTACTTACAGAACCACACTCCGTACATTGTTTACGGCAGAACACAAAGCCAAACACGACCATCTAGTGGCATATGTAAAAACAGCAGCCTTCAAAAATGGTGTTAGATAGAATATTATTATAATAATTAGTCTTTATGGCACATTAGTTGCTCTGTACCTTAAAAAAAACTTTCTGGGAGATTTACAAGATAAAATACTACAGAAAGAAACAATTAAAATAAGAACATATTAAAAATAGGGACGCGGGTGGCTCTGTGGTCTAAACCACAGACCCCAGGGCTTGCCGATCAGAAGGTCGGTGGTTTGAATCCCCACGATGGGGTGAGCTCCCGTTGTTCAGTCCCAGCTCTTGCCCACCAGCAGTTCGAAAGCATGTCAAAGTGCAAGTATATAAATAGGTACCACTCCGGCGGGAAGGTAAACGGCGTTTCCATGCACTGCTCTGGTTTGCCAGAAGCGGCTTAGTCGTGCTGGTCACATGACCCAGAAGCTGTCTGTGGACAAACGCCGGCTCCCTCGGCCAGTAAAGCGAGATGAGCGCCGCAACCCCAGAGTCGTCCGCAACTGGACCTAACGGTCAGGGGTATTAATAAATGCAAAATATGTATGGTGGTTTTTCAACTAATTTTTCCTCAGAGTAGGCCTGGTGAAATTAATGAGCATGGCGGAGTTAGGTTCGTTAACTTAAATAGCTCTACTCTGAATAAAACTTAGTTGAGTAAAACCTAGTCTGAGTAAAACCTACCACCCCTAAAATGTTCACCCAATAACACTGGAAATAAAATTGTAAGTATCATCATGCCATTATACAAAAGTGTGGTACAATCACGCTTGGAATACTGTTTACAATTCCAGCACCACACTACAAAAAGGATAACGTGGAGTTAGAGAAGATTGAGAGAAGGGCAACCAACATGACAAAAAGCTTTTTAGTTTAAAGAATAAGGTGACTAAGAGGGGACATGATAAAAATATGGATGGATTAAGGAATGTGTTTTGCTTCCTTTCTCATAGCGTTAGAATTCATAGACATGCAATGGAGGTCAACACTGGAAGATTCAAGTCAGACAAAAGGGAGCATTTTTTCATACAGTGCATTGCAACAGCCACCATCTTGGATGGCTCTAAAAGATTAGGATTAGGCAAATTCATGGAGGGTACGGCTGTCAATAGCTACTAGTCATGATGGCTGTGTTCTGCCTCCAATATTAGGCGGGAATCAGAGTCATAGTGGGAAGCTCAATGAAAATACCAACCCAGTGCAGCATTTCTAAAAGGCAAATTTCATGCTAGGAGCCATTAGGAAAGGAATTGGGAATAAAAACTGCTGATAGCATAATGCTGTCATATAAATCCATGGTGCGACTGCATTTGGAGTACTGTGTTACAGAATGTCAGAGCTCTTCCCTCCCCCAGCTGAGTTCTCAGGTTTTTCTGAGGAGAGGAAATATCTGCTAATCCAGTGTATAGATACAGCCAGAGAGTGCTTTTTTGGCAGTGTGAATGCTGCCCTCTAGTGTCCCTCATGTAAGTCATTTCTGCACAGCTGGTTTTTATATAATTTTTTGTTGTCGATAGAGCTGGGCATAGGCAGGAGCAGAACTCTCTTCTCCTGAAGTGCAGAAAATGTTGTGCTTTGCTGCCACAAAGTGTCTGTAGTAGAGAACAGCAATGCTGAGGAGCACACACACACATCCACACACCTGTTCAGCTAGCTGGGATTCTGAAAGCATTGAAATCTGTGTCACCTGTGCTCTCCAACTTTTTTTAGTCACTTAAATGTGAGTTTTACAACAAACAGTGAGGCGTCTGGTTCTCCCTTCATTAAGAGGGTGTTGGGGATGGGCTACTGGCAGTGGCGTAGGAAGGGGGTGCAGGCTGCCGCGGGTGTTATCCCTGAGGGAGGTGACAAAATGCCGGCTGAACTCTTCTTGACACGGTCTCCTTTGAGGCAAAGGAGGCGTCCAGGGCGGTGGTGGGCTGGGCAAGGTCTGGGCACGGTGTGTTTGTGCGTTTGCACACGATTACCTCAAGGAACTGAGCGGGGTTGAGTTACATCGCGTCCCCTTCCCACCTCTGTGGCCGGGGCCGGGCGCATGTGCTCTCCCTGCCTGTCCATGTCCCGCCCTCGCCTCAGGTGTGTGTCTGTGTGGCCGCGGTTGAAGCTGTGCTGCTCACGGGGCAAGGCGGGGTCCCTCGGGCTGACACGGACTCCCGAAAGGGGCGCGGAGGCGGGAGAGGCTGTGGTCGCCTGCTGTCACCTTTCATTTGAGGGCCAGGGCTGCACATTTGGGTTTCTTTTCCTGTGTAATGGGCCGTGTTTTTGAAGTTGCGAATAAATTAACAGGGCGACTCTTTCCTCCTCTCTCTCTCTCTCTCTCTCTCTCTCTCTCTGTGCCCCCTCCCACCTTTCCACATCTCCCCGCTTAACTGTTTCCTGCCTCACTTTAAATCCTTTCTCATGTGGAAAGACACCTTTGGGAAGTGATTTTGTCCTTTCGGCTCCTTTCCCCTAGAATTATAGTACAGTGGTACCTCGGGTTACATACGCTTCACGTTACATACGCTTCAGGTTACAGACTCCGCTAACTCAGAAATATTACCTCGGGTTAAGAACTTTGCTTCAGGATGAGAACAGAAATTGTGCTCCGGTGGCGCAGCTGCGGGAGGCCCCATTAGCTAAAGTGGTGCTTCAGGTTAAGAACAGTTTCAGGTTAAGAACAGACCTCCAGATAAAATTAAGTTCTTAACTTGAGGTACCACTGTATTGTAGAGTTGGAAGGGACAATCTTGAGGATCATCTATGTCAGGACTGGTCGTTGTCCTCTTCAGATCACCACACAAATGCTTCTTGTTCTTTTATAACTTTTTATTGCGTATTAACAAAACAATCTTATAAACGGTTCTTAAATATTATTCCTCAGAGTCACTTATTTCAGATACCTTCTGAGCTCTGCTTCTCCATGACCAGCCACTCTCAAAATGTCGAACGCGCCCTTCCCTTCGCTTTCCCGCTCTTTTTTCTAACCTCCTGGCTAGATCTGGCGTGTATCTCCCCTCCTCCGAATCTGAGCTAGAACTTAACCCTTGCCTTTCCTGTGAACAGCCGGTTCCTCCCTGTTGTTCTCTTCTATTAGATTCACTGCTCTCCTTCCCCCCTTGGGGAATGCTTTCTCCCTCTGAGAAACTGGAAACTTCTAACTCTTCCCTGACATCCTAGTCCAACCCTCTGCAATGCAGGAATATGCACCTGTCACATGCTTTTTACATTTGCTCTCAGCCCTCGTTTGCCCTCCTCCTGCTTTGTAAATTTACATATCTCTCTCCCTCCCTCCCTCTCTCACACCCGGTTGCCTCGGATGCTACTCCTACTCAGAGGAGACTCACTGAAATGAATTAAAAATCCAAACATTGATTTCAAAAGGTCTGCCCTAAGTAGGATTTAGTTGGATGTAGCCTGTGATTATGACCAAGGTATCTTATTCAAAAAGATCTGCACAAACCAGTTTATCTGAGTGCACTATTCTCAGGGTGGGGGGACTCATTTATTTATAATTGCTTAATCATATGGGACTAAATTGCATTATGTTGTAAGGACCTTTCATAAAATCTTAGAATTGTAAAGTTGAAAGGGACCCCAAGGGTCATTAAGTTCAACCCAATGCAATGCAGGAATCTCAACTAAAGCATCCATGACAGATGGCCATCCAACCTCCGATTACAAACTTCCAAGGAAGGAGAGTGCAAAACCTCCCAAGGAAGTCTGTTGCACTGTTGAAGGGCTCTTGCTGTCAGAAAGGTTCTTCCTGAATCTCCTTTCATGTAACTTGAGGCCGTTGTTTTGTGTCCTACCCTCCAGAGCAGGAGAAAACAAGCTTGTTCCATCTTCCATGTGACAGCCCTTCAAATATTTGAAGATGGCTGTCATATCTCAGTCTCCTCATTTCCAGGCTAAACATACCCAGCTCCTTCAAGCACTCCTCGTAAGGCTTGCTTTCCAGACCCTTGATCATCTTGGTTGCCCTCCTCTGCACACCTTCCAGCTTGTCAATGTCCTTCTTAAATTGTGGCGCCCAGAACTGGACACACTATTCCAGGTGTGGTCTGACCAAGGCAGAGTAGAGTGGTACTTGATCTAGAGACTAGACTTCTTTTGCTGCAGCATCACATTGTTGACTCATATTGTGGTCTACTAAGACTCCTAGATCTGTTAACATATACTGCTGGTAAACCAAATGATCCCCATCTTGGTGCAGCTGGTTATTCTTGCCTAAGTGTAGAACCTTTCAGGCTGAAAGGGACTAGTGGGACTTAGAAGAACAGAAAGGAAAATCCCTTCTGATGGGTTCCAGCGCCACTTGCTGCAATTTGGGGATTTCTTAAAACATGGAATTTTGTAAAGCACTTATCTAGATTAGGGAAGGTTTAAGAAGGCAGTCCTCATCTGACCACACCATCCAAAGGCACCAACTCCCTATGGCTGAGGGGACCTCAGACCACTCCACCCCCTGCAAAACTGGGATGGGGCTAGACCTCATTGTGGCAGGCTTCGCCGGTCCTTCCCAAGCCTGCGAAGAGCCCCATTGGACTTTCCCATGCCTGCGGCAGGCTGCAAAAAGGCCCAACGGGGCTTGTTGCGGGCACGGAGGGGCACCTATGACACCACCTAAATCCACTGTACTTGAGCACTGTACTTATGGCTGTTCACAGAAGCAGCATGCAGGTATGAGAGATTACATCCTTCCTTATTGCTCCTGCTTTGCACTATTCTTGGGTGCTTTTGCCGGGCAGGAATAGGTGCTTGAGCTCTGTCTGTGGCTGAAGCTAGAGAAACAAAGAACATGATGAGGCATTAAGTAAAGCAAAGAAGAGGTGGAGTCTGAGGTGACAAGAACTTGGGAATGGGGGGAGAAGGGAAGGACAGTTGGAGGGGAGATGAGGGGAGGACCGTGGCAAATCGACAGGACTCCCGCATGGGGACCAGCAAGAGGGGCGGCAAACTCAGTGACCGTGCCAGGCAGCAAAAACCTTATCTACACCACTGATGTAAGTATCTAATTTTCCTTCTTTTAATAATTTCAATGGGGGGGCGGGGTTGACAATAAATTTTCCGCACTGGTGAATTCACCTGACCTTCCTACGCCACTGGCTACTGGCAGGCCAAGGTTTGGGTGCCTGTAGCAGGTCACCATTGCATTGCAACCATCGTGTCCTAGCTGAAACTGCATTTCCCAGGCTCCCTGCTACTGCAGATGTTGCTGTTCATGGGCGGTAGGTAGAGGCTCGAGAGAGAGCCGAAGTAAGACAAAGTCAGACATTGTTGCTGTTGCTGCATGCTGCTCCTGTCCCACCAGAAAAAAATGACGTAGAAGTGCCTCCCCCTGCTGCCTTTTCTCACTGGAAGACACCTCTGTTGTCATAGTTAATGCAGAATCATGTCTGGTGAACCTGCTTTAAACTATTGTTATGTTGTTGTTTGTAAACTGAAACGCCCACAAAACGGATTAAAGCATTTTAATTTTTTTCAAGAGAATTGCTAATGGAAGTGATTCATTTTTATGACTAAGAAGATGTTCAGCTAAGACAAGTTATTCAGAGACCTGAGTTTTTTCTTCCATTTGCTTCCATCTTTTATCAGCTTCCCTTCTGCCCTAGATGGAGCTCTAACTGGGTGGTTGAAGATATCCTTGTGGCATTCACTTTAGTCTCGCAACTGTGGGTTTTTTTAATTTTTAATTTGAAAGACTCCCACTTCATATAGTTGCATCCTATGTGGTTCTAGCAACAGATGAGCTGAGGAAATTAACATGGAGGACAGGTCTCCTGTGTAGTTTTTGTATCGGAGCCACTGACTCTCATTTTTATGTGAGGACTACGGGAAGATTTCCACGTAGCCTGTTCCTGCCACATAATTTTAAATTCTGAAAATCTATCCCCACAAGCATTTCTGAAGCTGGATCAGTTTATGAGTCCTGTTGCTATTAGGAGTCACTGTGACGGAACTTGAACTCTTCCAACTGTCAGCCTGTGGAACCCAAGGTAAAAGCAAACAGTTGGCTGGCTCTCTTGGAAGTGGGAAAGATGGCTCAGCAAAACTGACACAGCCTCGGCAAAGAAGGCATGTGAGAACCTTCCCTGAAGCAAGGACAGTTAAAATTATTTCCCTTTTAGAGTTAGAGCATCCATTATTAAACAAGGGCGGGGGGTGGAATAGCAGGGATTGTAAAGCCCCATATTTTTTGTTCTGTTTGCATGGAGAGCTTTCTGTGGATTTTTTTTGAGAAAAACAGGAATTGGGCATCTTTAAATGTGTCATTTACTGGCCTTGTAATCAAATCATATAAAATTGGAAATGGGTGACCTCTCCAAAGTTTGTGCTGGTGATATGAACCCTACCATAAGCTTTGGGTCACCCCAAATCATACATTATCATCTTCAGGAGACTGCCTTCTACAAGACAGCATGCAGTTACAATTGGCCCAATGGTTTTGTTTTGCTGGATTTTTCTTTTGCTGCATTCCATTGGGGAGTATTACTGTATTTGCATGTATCTGACTCTCATTTGTAATGTTTTACCTGGATTTTTAGTAATGCTCTATTTAAGACAGAAAAACTACTTAGAGATTACTTTTAAAATGTGAAGTGGTATAGAAATGGTTTAAAGAAAGAAAGACATGTTTAATTTGGGCACAAGATAATGCCAAGTATGGCACTCCATGCCAATAATAGGCAATGTAGCAATTCATTAATCTGCTGAAGAAAGTATTCACACTTTCTGTTTAATGATAATAATTATTATCATTATTTACATTAATTATATTATATTATATTATATTATATTAATGACTCTTTGATGACCAAGCATGTTACTCTTATCTGCATCCTTGTTGTCTTCCTTGGTCACTGTGCATATCATGTGACTACTGGGGGACCAGCTTTATATATAGCTTTGAACTAAATGCACATTTATATTATTTTTACAATTACAGATGGCGCTGTTGCGGCTTTATCTTGTGCTTGCAGCTGTTCTACAACTTTCATCAGGACTTAGCTACAATGTAAATGGTAAGTTGTGTTTTACTTTATTTCACCTTCCTATTCTTGCATACGGGTTGGTTAGTTACTAGTGCACTGAACCTTGCAGCCATGCATTTGCATGTGCTGTGATTTGCAAAGGACTCCATAAAGATCAGAACTTTATTTTGTCCGAGTGATGTATCACTATAGGGCCCACCTTTAAAAGGAAAATGTGTGCACATAGTTTGGGGAACTAAATCCATTATTATATATATATATTACTGCAGCAGGTTCAAGAAGCTTCTTTAAAAAGACCCACCATATTAAAGAGCAAGAGATATATGCTAATGATGCTGAATGTGTGTTGTCTAGGAGTCAAGTGAGCCACAGTGAGAGAGCTTGGGAAGATACTGACTGAAGCACAAAGGTCAATTTGGTTGTCCAAACCCATGCAGTCTAGCCTTGGTTTAAAGATTATCATAAATGTATTATTTATTTTCTTATTGCCCACCCTAATTCCCGAGTCTCCCAGTAAAACTTCCTTCCTGAGACTGCTAATAATATCAAATGTTGTTGATGTGATTATTACTACTGTATTTTTTTATTTATAACTCACAAAAGCCAATGTGATCTATTTCAGTCCCCAATTTCATTTTTTATTTGAGTTTCAGGATATTCTAGTTCTGTAATATCATCTTTGAATATATTAGTGTTCAATATATATTTTTTCTCACTCAGTGGTGGCCAATTCGAGTTTTTCTTGCTACACAGGAGATGAGCGGAATATGTCATCTAAGGCAATTAAATTGTTTCTTTCAGGTAAAAGTTTGGTAAGTTTCCAGCAATGTATTTCCAGTTGCAATTGAATGGGGAGTAGCTCAGCAAATAATGCATTTGTATTATGGCGGTGGGGAATACCGTAACTTGCCGATACACCATTCTTTGGCTTAGCAGAATTAGCTAATCAGTTCTTTTAGCTATTTCCCCCCCCCCCCAAATTTAGGGAAAGGGAAGAGAAGGAGAAAGTAATTAAAATAAAGGCATGGTACTATTTTATAAATAAATACCAACAACAGTAAGAAAGAACTCATCATCAGTTCACATTATGGATACCGATAACTATTGGTGCATAAATCATAGAAGTTCATTTAAGTTCTCAAAATGTTCAGATAGATATCCACACAAAGTTGATATCTAGATGACATACTGTATTTTTTCATCTATAAGACGCCCCCTATTTTGGG
>JAXCMG010010373.1:0-11565 GCA_034642415.1 Podarcis siculus
GGAAACTTCACTGAGGACTTGTAAAATTGTCCAGTAGCACCTTAGAGACCAACTAAGCGCGCCTCTCCCGCAGCCAGCCTCCAAACCGCGTCGGGGGACAGCGGGGAAGCGCTGCGTCTCCCATCTGTCCCCCAGCTTGCGGGGCTGGCGGCTGGGAGAAGTGCGCTTCTCCCGCAGCCTGCCTCCAAACCGCCTCTGGGGAAGTGAAGCCCTCTCTTCTGTTTTTCAAAGGAGACCTTATTCTTGAGCATTCATGTTGCAGATGCTGATAAACAGCAGTAAAGCAGTGCAGGCTTATAGTGGCCATACCACCTTCCCTTTCCTTTGTGAAATTCAGTTTGTTGAGTAAGTAGGCGAAAGGCAAACTTCTGTTTCTCCACCTGAGTCCCCTATGTGCAACATGGGAATAATAATAATTGATCCTACAATGATAGCATAAAATTAATGATATTCTATGTGAAGTACTCTGAATATTCTAAAGTACTGTATAAAACAAAAAGATATAATATGGGTTGTTTGCAATGACGTTGTTCTCTTCCCCTCCCTCTCACCTCCTTGTGCACTCCTTCAAATCTGCTCTGCAGGGTTAGGGAAACCCCTAAAACAGATTGGGGGCTGGATGGTAGGAGGAGAGGGACGTACAAGGGCACAAGTGGATGTCCTTACATGACTGGAACAAGTTTGCTGGATACCATCCTATGTCATCACTGCAAATGATGGTCAAATGTCACATTAAGGTGAATTGCTAGTGTAATCAAATAATAGAGTTTAGAAAAGTTGGTAAATCAGCAACTATGAAAGTTAAGAGGTCCTTCTGAAGGTGAAAGCCAGCAAAGATTTGAAGCCAAGAATCTACCACTCTTGGTGCACTAAGTAAACATTAACAAATAGTTGCAGGGGTGTATGTGTGGATATCAGTAGTTCATTTCGTAATGCCTTTTTGTTAAATGATCCTGTGTTATTTCAATAAAAACTGCTGACGTCTGAGGGGATAATAAAAAGTGTATTCAGGATAGTAGTCACAATGAGTTTTTATTTTGCTCCTCCAACTTTTTATAAACACCCCACTACCACCAATATATACATTACTAGCACCTTGAACCCAGTGTTGCTTGGGAATTTTGTTGTTGTTTAGTTGTTTAGTCGTGTCCGACTCTTCGTGACCCCATGGACCAGAGCATGCCAGACACTCCTGTCGTCCACTGCCTGTGAATACTAATGCACTAAAAATCAGTGCAGTTTTGGAAGGTTCAGTCCATCATATTGATTCAAAATGGCATGCATACATAGACACAAATCTGCTTATTGATCTCAGGAACCGTCATGCAAAATTTGGTTACGATATCTTACGAGGTTTCCAAATGCAGAACAAACAAACAATATAGTTACATAATGTGTGGCTGCATTTTCCACATCACATGCTTTTTTAAGAACTTGAAGATTTATTAAGAAGTCAGAAGTGTTAATGGTTCTTATGTATCACAAACAATTCTGCAACAGTTTAGAAAACTGAAATACATCAACTTATTAGAACAGTTCTGACAACAAATTCTGCATCAACTTAAAACAATTAGTGAATAAAATATGGTTCTAGATTGGGGTATTTCCCCATTTGATTTCACTATTAAACAGTGTGTACTTATATTTGGTGGGACTACTACTACTGCAGCTTTCCAGTGTAGTAGTTGTGGTCCCACCAGCAATGATAAAAGCTGAATTTCACAGACCACCTGAATGGAGCTCACAGACTACCAGTGGCTCACAGAACACCATCTGAGAACCTCTGACACAAACATTATCCAAGATGATTGGAATGAATTATAATCGCCTTCACAGCAAACTATGTATTTACACTGGGCATTGTTTTTGTGAGTTCCCAGCCACAATATCAAGACTACTCCAGTCTCCAATGCTTTAAAAGCTATGAATTCCAGCTGTTACATCTGCTTCACCTTTCTTGTTTCCTGATCTTATGAGTTATGACCACCTATTATCTAATATCATTTGATACATATCCTCCAGGATTAATATTCCTTGTTTTGAGGCTGCCTTCATGAACAGTCGCCCACTGCCTGGACCCTGGACCTCCTAGGAGTCTCTCCCTTTGCAATTGTTGACCACTTTTGACCTCTTTAGGCAACTCTTCTTGTCAGTAAAATTCTGAACAAGCTCATCTTATTGGCCCTGGTTCTGTTAAAGGTTGTTCATACTATAACCCACCTTGATACTGTTTTCATTCTTCACTTTTCTTCAACTGCCACATATAGCCTTCCTTTTGAATTTTTTTTTTTAAAGAGAATAGTGAAGTAATAGTTTCTGTGAGGACGCCTACAGCTTAAAGTGTAAATTTAACTATTCTCTCCTCCTTCATCCCTGTAATAAAACCTGGGAGTTGTAATGCCAGAGTAGTGCCAGGACCCCCGAGACACAATTCCCTCATATTTCTGTAGAGCTAGAATCTCCAGAGGACCTTAGCATCATCCATAACAGTTTAAGGTGGCAATGCTAAGTACCTTACCTGGGAGTAAATCTCATTGAACGTATTGATTTAGGGTCACTTCTGAGTAAATAAGGATGATATGTTTACACTTTGTCGTTTAACTAAATAATAGCACCACAGACACATGTGAAGATGCTCTTCCTGTTGCATCACCATCCTTAGCAGATACAAGTACAGAAACCCCACGATTAATTTTTAAAAACTGTAGGAATGATGCACAGGTGTATCCCAGATACTTTGAAATACTATTAGTGTTTGGAAAATACTATTAGCCTTTGGAAAAAGACGTTCCTCTAATAAGACCTATAAGAGCAATTACAGGGATTTTTGCAAGATCTGCAACTAGTGAAGATCCCAAAACGTTGCACCATAATCTGCTGAAAGAGACAAGGTTTCATAATTTTTTACAGGCCCTATACCCCATTACTGGAATAGCATTCCTGTTACCTCTGGAAAAGTAATATCTAGAGAGAACTTAATAGCACATAACATTATTGCATTGTACATTATTAATTGAAAATACTCCCCAGCTCTTTTCTTACTATTCAAATATACTTTTCGTATTTTCTTCCCCCTCTTTATTTCTTTACAAATTATAAATTGCATTATTATTATTACTTCTTGTGCTTTATTTTTCTCTTACCCTCCCATCTTTTCTTTTTCTTTTTCTTTTTTGTGCTGGTGTTTTGTTTTGTCTCTCTGTTTGTTTCATTTTTGTTGTTTTTCTGGCTGTTTTTGTGTGGTTTTCAACTTGTGTGGTTTGGTCTTGTGTGTTTTTTTGTTTCTGTTTTTCTTGTTGCTGGTTTTTCCCCCTGTTTCTGGTTTGCTTTGCCTTTCGCTATCTATTGGTAGCTAATGCAGCTGATATTAGTATCAGATGTCATTAGCTTTGTTGCAAGGTGCTGATTAACTGAACCGCTAACCTGTTTAAAGATTTATATATATGATCTATTACCCTGCATGATTAAGTGAATGCAAGGATTGCAATCATTTATTATATTTACTTGATCTGATGAATTTGTGATATAGCTGTATTGATGCTTGGCTGTAACTAATTAGATAATTGTTCATTATCAGTTTAAAATATATTTAGTGAAACTGGGAATATAAAAAATTAGTGGATACAGAGACTGGAGATTACTATCAGACTGGTAAAATTGTTGTGATTGTATTAAGAAAGACTGAACTCAACTGAGATCCAATCTGTAAGGCAGAAGGAAAGAGAACAAATTACTTAGTGAGCTAATTGAATTTCTTAGTGATGTATGGTAAAAAAACAACAGTGTCAGGTTCTGCAGCAGTTTCAGCCTCACAAATCAGGAGAACTTCTGTAATTGACATGGATCAACCACTAGATATGAGAGAATTAATTTTAAGTTTGAAGAAAGATATCCAAGATTTAAAAAATAATGTAAATGAAAAGGCAAAAGCAACAGAAGAAAAACTTATTTCAATGGGAGTTAAAATAGAGGAAAATGTGAAAATAGCAGCTGAGTTATCAACTCAGGTCAACAATTTAGTACAAAAAAATTCAGAACTCACGAAAATAGTGCTAGACCTTAAAGGTAAAACACAGAACCTAGAGGAAGCTCAGAAAAAATTACAAAATGAAAATAGAGAGTTGAAAAGGGAATGTGATAAGATAAGGAAAGAAACAGCAGATCTGAAAGCACAGCAGGATTTAACTTTGGACTCTATTGCGATGTTGCAAATGCAGAGAAGGGAGAATACGCTAAGATTCAGAGGACTTACAGAGGACGCAGAGGAAATAATTGAGAAAAAAATCTCAAAAGAGCTAGCAGCTTGGTTAGACCTAGATGAAGCAGAAGTAGCAAAAAAAATAGAAAAAGCATTTAGAGTCAAATCTAATGTAGCAAAAGCAAACAACTGGCCGGCTGATTGTTTAGTCTCTTTTAACTCTGTGGATTTCAGAAATAGAATTTTACAAGCTAGTAACAAGAAGAAATTCCAATCGGAAGGAAATGATATTATCGTCCACAAGATTATTCCAAATCGGTTGATAAAAAAGAGAGAAGCTTATAGACCTCTGGCCGAGGCACTAAAGGCAAAGGCAGTGGACTATAGGTGGGAGTACCCGGAAGGTATCTCCTTTTTCTTTAAAGGGAAACGTAGAAAGTGCTTGTCGGCATTAGATGCGGACAAGTTCTGGAGAAAGTACCGGAAAGACCTCGGAGGAAAAAGGCAATTGTTGGGAGAATCAGAGGAAATTGAACAAACAGTTGAGAGTTAGGAGACAGATCTATGAAGGGAACTTATTAAATGTTTACTGAGACCTTGAATGTGTAATTTTTTAATTTTTTTTTTAACCCGTTGACGCATCATAAGAAATAAAGTATGGATTATAAATTTATTACTTGGAATGTAAATGGTTTAAATGAAAAATCAAAAAGGAACAAGGTGGAACATATTCTGGTTAAGCAAAAATATGATCTAATCTGTCTGCAAGAAACTCATGTAGCGGAAAAACATAAAAGAGTATTAATAAATAAGAGATTGGGGCTTGAGTTTATTGCATCAAGTAAAGAAAAAAAGAGAGGGGTAGTAATCTATGTAAAACCTCAGCTGGAGCCAAAACTGCTTTATAATGATGAAAAAGGTCGAACAGTGATGATAGAGGTTAAGATCAACAATGAAAAAGTGATAGTTATTGGAATTTATGCACCAAATGAAAGAAAATCTGAATTCTATCAATTCCTGGAAGAAAAAGTCATAGAATATTTAGGGGAAAAAATTATATTATTAGGAGATTTTAATGGAGTAGTCAATCCAAACATGGACAGAACAACAAAGAAAGAAAAGAGGCAGAACAAACTCCCAACTACATTTTTCCAACTGATAGAACTCCTGAATTTGTTCGACGCTTGGAGGTTTAAGAATCTAACAGAGAAAGAATTTACACATTATTCAGAGCCACATAAATCGGCGGGACGAATCGACACGATCTGGACAACAAAGGATTTATTAAATAATATTACAAAAGCAGAAATCCACCCAAGGACAATTTCAGATCACAGTGCGGTCTGGGTTAACTTTAAAGGAAAAGAAGAAAAGGTTAAAAGGTGGCAACTTAATGAGAGTATGCTAAATAATGAAAAAATTGTACAGAAGGCCAAGCAAATCTTAGAAGAATATTTTAAGTTTAATTTAAATCAAGGAGTAGATCTAGAGACGGTTTGGGACGCGGGTAAAGCCGTCATAAGAGGCTTCTTTATACAACAAAACACATTCCAAAGGAAAATAAAGGAGAAGAAAAAAATGGAGATCTGGGAGGAAATTAGAAAAAAGGAAAGGATCCTTTTCCAAAAACCAGATGATGAATCAATTAAACAAAGTATAAAAATTTTACAGACGCAATTCTCCATGATAATAAATGAAGAGATAGAATGGAAGATGAAATGGCTGAGACATAGAAATTTTGAGTTTGCAAATAAACCCGGCAAACTTCTGGCCTGGCAATTAAAGAAGAAAAAAGAAGATAGAATTATCAATAAAATTAAAATTGAAGACAAATGGATTCAAGAACCGAAAGAAATTAGTAAAAACTTTGCTGGTTTTTTTGGAAAACTATATAAAGAAGGTCCAGAGACTCTAGAAAAAATAATTGACTATTTGGGCAAAAAAAAACTACCAATAATACCTAAGGAAAAAACTGAATTCTTGAACTCACCAATAACAGCTATGGAGGTGCAACAAGCTATACAGAGATCAAAATTAGGAAAGACACCGGGCCCAGATGGTCTTCCAGCTAATTACTATAAAAAGTTAGAACAAGCATTATTTCTTCCCATGAAAGACCTAATGAATAATATTCTGGCAAATGGAAAGCTTCCGAAAACCTGGAAGGACAGCTTTATTACTCTTATCCATAAACAGGGAACAGACGCCTCAAACATGGCCAATTACAGACCCATTGCACTGCTAAATAACGATTATAAGATATTCGCAGACATTCTTGCAAATAGATTAAAAATGGTGCTGAAAGAGATAATTCATAAAGACCAAACTGGATTTCTTCCCGGACGATTTATGCAATCCAATATTAGATGTGTGATTAATGTATTGGAATATTTGGATATTAAAATTTATAAACCAGCAGCTATTATGTTGGTGGACGCAGAAAAAGCTTTTGATAATGTGTCCTGGAAGTTTATGAAAAAATTAATGGAAGAAATTGGACTGGGAGAAAATATTTGTAAAGGAATAAATGCCATCTATTCGGAGAAATATGCAAAATTGATCATCAATGGAAGAATTACTGAGGAGTGCAAAATAAACAAGGGAACCAGACAGGGCTGCCCACTGTCTCCACTGATATTTATTTTGGTGATGGAAGTCTTGAACAATCAGATAAGAAGGGATCAGCTTGTTAAAGGCATCACTCTGGGAAATAAAACATATAAAATTAAAGCTTTCGCGGACGATTTACTTGTTATGACTGAAAACCCTAAAGAAAGTCTGAAAAGAGTGCTGGAACTGATTAAAGAATTTGGAGAAGTGGCAGGCTTTAAGCTGAATATAACAAAAACAAAGATGCTTGTTAAAAATGTAACCACAGAAGAAAAGGACGACTTAGAAAAAATATTGGGCCTGAAAATCTCTTCAAAAGCGAAATATTTGGGTATTTGGATCACCCCCAAAAACATAAACTTATTTCAGGATAATTACACCAAAACTTGGTTAGAGATTAGAAAAAACTTGGTAACCTGGAGTAAACTAAAATTGACGTTTCTGGGTAGGATTTCCATTATAAAGATGAACGTGCTTCCAAAATTAATTTTTTTATTTCAAATGATTCCGATACTGGGTGAAGCAGGTTGTCTCAAGACATGGCAAAGAGAAATTTCCAAATTCCTGTGGGAAGGGAAGAAACCTAGGATTAAACACCTGACCTTAACAGACATAAAAGAGAGAGGAGGCTTTTCCCTACCCGACCTAAAACTTTACTACGAGGCAGCCTGTTTCACCTGGCTAAAAGATTGGTGCACGTTGCAGGATTCGGACCTCCTGGACCTGGAAGGTTTCGACAACCGTTGGGGATGGCACGCCTACCTAATATATGGAAAAGCAAAAATTCATAAAAATTTCACTAACCATATAATAAGAAAGTCACTCTTTGCTGTATGGGAAAAATATAAAGACCTGATGGAGCCTAAAGTCCCGTGGTGGACTTCTCCAGTAGAAGCCATAGCAGTAAAACGAAAAAATACTCAGGAAAGCTGGCCAACATATAAAATACTTCTAAAAAATGAAGATAACCAAATAAAATTTAAAAAAATTGAGGAAATAAGAGAACACATTTCAGACTGGTTCCAATACCATCAGTTATTTGAAAATTTTAAATCTGACAAACAAAAGGGGTTCTCGGTAGAAATTTCTCGATTCGAATCTGATCTTGTAAATTCTAAAAGAAAAACTCTTTCCAAAACTTACCGACTCCTCCTTGACTGGACAGTCAAGGAGGAGTCGGTAACAGTGGCAATGGTGAGATGGTCCCAGGATTTTGGCCATTCAATAACCATGGCCCAATGGGAAAATTTATGGAAGATCAATTGGAAATTCACAAACTGTTACACTATTAGAGAGAACTTTCAAAAAATGCAACATCGATGGTATCTAACACCATGGAAACTTTCAAAAATGTATAAAAATGTGTCAAGTAATTGTTGGAGATGCGGAGACTCAGGAACATTCTACCATATGTGGTGGATATGTAGGAAAATACAGGTATTCTGGGAGAGTATACATGCAGAACTGCAAAAAATGCTAAAGATCTCTTTCAATAAAAAACCAGAGGCCTACCTCCTGGGAATAACAGATTTGGATATCCCACAAAAGAGGAAGGGTATCTTTTTATATGCGATGGCGGCAGCAAGAGTTTTGATCGCAGCAAAATGGAAAAGTAATGAAATCCCCTCTATACAAGATTGGATCCAAAAACTGACAGAATATGCCGAATTAGATGGTTTATCAGAAAAGATAAAGAATAAATCAAAACAGGAATTTGTTTCTAAATGGGAGGTTTTTAAAGAATATATGAAAAATAAATATAGTAGTTTAAATTCTGTTGCAGCATTTGAGGAACTTCAGTAATAGTTACTAGGTAGATAGAAGAAATTAGATTTATTGAGAATAAGTTTAATTATGAAAATGTGTATTGGCAATAAGTAATATGAATCTGAAATATGGAATAGACGGGAAGTTGGGTCTTTAGTGTTAAGACCAATAGTTGTTGTATTGTTTGCCAAGGAAATTATGTGTTTATGGTTATTTTTGTAATTTGTGTGTAATTTTGTATTTGTGTTTTTTGTGTGTGTTTTAGTTATCGTATAAATAAAGAACTTTAAAAAAAAGAAAGAAAGAAATACTATTAGTGTTAGATGGGGGCTTCCATGTCAACGTACTAATATTTACACATGGAAAACAAGACATTTCCACAGAATTACAACATGGATTGCTACTGTTAAGTAAACCCTGGTAATTCTACCAGCCCTATAGGGAACAGGCACACTTTTCCCCTTAAAAAAATGTGTTTGTGGAGTTAGTTAATTCCAGAGTTCTTTTTCTGTTCATAATATAGCAGATCTGCCCTCTAGTGATGAGTGTACTTTATTTATTTATTTGACTCCTGCCAACATGCTGGAGGCAACACTGCTAAGAAAACAGAGAAAGGGTTGTTGCTGTTTTACAAAAGTTGAAACTACAGGCATGCATTTCTGTGGTATGATAAGGTCAAAGCACATAAAGCATTTAAAAATCATATTGTCAGAAAAGCACTGTTTAACGTCTGGATAAGATATAAGGACTTGCTTGAAAATAAAACCCCGAGGTGGTTGTCACCAATGGAAGCGAAGGCTCAGAAAATGCTCAATATGGAGGCCAAATGGCCGAAATATTGGGAAATTTTGGAACAAGAGGGGGATAGGTTAAAATTACAAAGTTTTGAAAAACTAAAAAATAGAGTGCGGGATTGGCTCCATTATTATCAAATAATGGAGGCATATAATCTGGACAAAAAATTGGCTTCCAGGTGGAAAAATCAAAATTAGAAATACAGCTGTTAGATTCCAAAAGTAAGAACTTGTCAAGAATGTATAACTTGCTGTTGAAATGGAACACTCAGGATGAAACGGTGAAATCAGCTATGATTAAATGGGCACAAGATGTTGGACATAATATTATGATGGCTGACTGGGAACAGTTATGGACCACAGGTATGAAATTTACGGCATGTAATGCCTTAAGAGAAAACATAATGAAAATGATCTATAGGTGGTACATGACACCAGTCAAGCTTGCAAAAATTTATTATTTGCCTGATAACAAGTGCTGGAAATGTAAAGAGACTGAAGGTACATTCTTTCACCTTTGGTGAACATGCCCAAGGATTAAGACTTTATGGGAAATGATCTACAATGAAATGAAAAAGATACTTAAATATACTTTTCTGAAGAAACCAGAGGCCTTTCTCCTGGGCATGGTCGGCCAATTGGTGTTAAAGAAGGATAGAACTTTTTTTATGTATGCTACAACAGCAGCAAGAATACTTATTGCAAAGTACTGGAAGACACAAGATCTACCTACCCGGGAAGAATGGCAGATGAAGGCGATGGACCTTATGGAACTGGCGGAAATGACTGGCAGAATCCGAGACCAGGGAGAAGAGTCGGTGGAAGAAGATTGGAAGAAATTTAAAGACTACTTACAGAAATATTGTAAAATTAAGGAATGTTAGAAGGAGGATGGAATGAAGTTATGTGGCTTTAGCAGAAATATTATAAAGGAATAGGTAAGGGGGGAAAAAAGATTGTTAATGGAGGAAAAGAGGAAAGGTAAAGTCATACTATATTAAGATAAATTAGAGGATAAAAATTGGGAAAGATGGAAAGGATTTGCTGAGATAGTTAATTGAACTAGAATACAAAAAGGGGAGGTGTGAGGAGGTCAAGGAAACAAGTAAATGAAAGATAAGTTAGGGGAAGGTTCGTTATATATATTGTATTATTTATGTATTGTATTGTTATTATTGTATTGTTTTTCTGTATTGTATTGTTTATGTATTGTATTGTTTCATTCTTTTTTTTCTTTTCTGTCCTTTTTTTTCTTTTAAAAGTAATAAACATTATTTTTTAAAAAAGAAACTACAATAAAACACTTTAATAAATTCCTTCTCACATTTCTTTGCATAATGCCTATTGCCATTGTTCACAAGTTAATTTGCCCCACTTTAAATGTCACCAGAATAATACAGTGTATTTCTCAAAATTTTGAGGCTAAGGTTCTTAAAAAAAGAGATATATAAGAGAGAACTGAAAGATTAGGAGGGAACTGAATTATATGCAATACTTACTTTTCCTTCCAACCCTAACTCAGGGCTAGACCAAGACATTTTGCTACCTGAAACAAAAGTACACGATGGCATCCCTTACAGCAGCTGCTATAATCATAGATTTATAAGGGACCCTGAGGATTATTATCTAGTCTAACCCCCTGCAATATAAGAAAGTGCAGCTGTCTGTTACGGGAATCAAACCTGCAATCTTGGCATTATGCCTCTTCTTCAATTCTAAATCCCAATTTGATTCCCACCAAATGTTTTTACACAGATATCTTTGATCACAAGGCAGACAATACCCATGACCGGCTCTGTTTAACCTGTACAGGACATACCACGAATTAGAAACAAATAACTTAGAACCAATTTGTTAAGGACAACCATTGCCAGGACCGGTGGTATAGGGTATAGGGTATCTGGCAGGCAGCATTATTGGGGAAATTGACACGAAAATTGAAGATAGCAAGAGGCCAGAGGAAATATAGTAATTTTTATGCAGTCTGGGGTGACTTTACAGATTATACAAAGAATGAGGAATATAGCAGAACAGTGCCTATGGCCTACAGCACAGTTTGACTTGCATGAAGCACATACTTTATTATTTTTTCTCCTCCCCTCCTGCTTTTGTATAAACCCTGCAGACCACTGATGCTGATACAATAACTTTTTAGCTGTGGACAAGCATTCAAGTGATGGTGGTTAATATGTATTA
>JAXCMG010010374.1:0-13403 GCA_034642415.1 Podarcis siculus
CAGTCCCTTCAAAATCCGACCGAAGGGAGTGGACTTCATTGATCCATCAGAAAGCGGTGGGCACAGGGGCCAAGAGGGGACCATGTCCAGGAAAGTGGTGGGAGGTATTGCTGAAGAGAGAATTAGCAAGTATGTGGAAGAACAAGCCTTGCTAGAAGCAGAAGCAGCATGGCTTTTGCGAGGGGAAATCCTGTCTCATTAGCCGATGAGTATTCTTTTCAGAGCGTCCACAAGCAATGAGACAGAGGTGGCCCCACCAGGGTCAAAAGCTTGCAGGGCTTAGGGCAACTGAAAACCACTGTACAGCTCAGGCAATTACTTTTAATTAGCAATCTACCATTCGGCTTTGAAATGTCGGACTAGTGTAATTTAGCTCTCGAAATGTAGGAGATGTTTGTTTGTTTTTTAAAAAACATTTTTATTGCTTTTCCATTCCCCCCCCCATTTAAACCTACTTTTGACATCCACTTTATAACTTGCTCATCTCAGCATCGACTTCCTCCCTCCCACTTCATGGTTTCCCAATTTATATCTTTACATCTAGCATTTATTAGTTTTCCCTTTTCCCTTCTCCCTTCTGTTCTCTGATTTTAAGTAATAGGAAAAGGGTACGTATCATGAACATTCCAAGTCTTCTTACAACCCTGCTAGTGTTGTTAATTGCTTACAATGTCCGTCTCCCACCAAAGATGCTGGACTCTCCTTCCTTGGAGGTCTTTAAGCAGAGCTAGATGCCCATAAGCCAGGGGTGATTTGGTTGAGATCCCTGCATTGCTGGGGGTTGGACTAGATGACCCTCAGGGGACCCTTCCAAGTCTTAAGATGCTGTGATTCTATGAGTGGTGTGGACAGATGTATTTATCTGTGCTTTTGTGAAGGAAGATGCTCTGCAGCCCAGACCTGACCCCTTTTACTTTACTTTTACTTTATTACTTTATTACAGTCATAGACCAGCATAAGCAAAACATCTAAATAAATAGCATAACAGTATGAATCTAAGCAAATAATTATGAAATAAACAGGAGCAAGAACCAAACGTAGATTTAAACATATGGTAAAGGTAAAGGGACCCCTGACCATTAGGTCCAGTTGTGGCCAACTCTGGGGTTACGGCGCTCATCTCGCTTTATTGGCCGAGGGAGCCGCGTACAGCTTCTGGGTCATGTGGTCAGCATGACTAAGCCGCTTCTGGCAAACCAGAGCAGCGCATGGAAATGCCATTTACCTTCCCGCTGGAGTGGTACCTATTTATCTACTTGCACTTTGACGTGCTTTTGAACTGCTAGGTTGGCAGGTGCAAGGACCAAGCAACGGGAGCTCACCCCGTCGCCGGGATTTGAACCGCCGACCTTCTGATCGGCAAGTCCTGGGCTCTGTGGTTTAACCCACAGCAGCACCCGCGTCCCTCAAACATATACATAGAATAGTTAATTAAGCATAGATAATGGGTGAGTACAAATTTATAAGGAAAATTAAAAGATCAGTTAGCACAGCTGTGTGGGGTGGGCGTCATAAGTGCGGATCCAACGATATGGGCCTTCAGTTTAGGACTGAATTGTAGCATAGACAATTCTTTGTCGGATATCTATCATGGCAGCGCAAAATCTGGCGACTGAATATGTGACTTCTGGGCTCTCCTGACCCCTCGAAATGAGGGGTCGGACTCTCTGGCCGTGCCCTCTTTCCTCCACCAAGTGCGGCCCCCCACTGACGGTTCTCTTCCACCCCCAGGCATCGCAGCCGCCCTTGGCCAGCAGGGCCAGAGTCAGACCCTGCTGGTCTTCCAGCTCTCTGAGGCCGGCGATCTCTTCTACCAGCCCTTGCTCCACCAGGAGGAGGACAAGGAGGAGGAGGAAGAAGGAGGAGCCTTTGAGGGGCCACAGCCGGCCCCCGAAGCCCCGCAGGAGGAGGAAGAGGAAGATGCCCCCCGAGGCCCTGACGAAGCAGCTAGACCCTGCGAAGGCTCCCCTCCACCACCTGCCACGCCCGCAGCAGCCCTCGCCCCCCCTGTGGCCGCCCCCTCTGCTTACCAGCGCTGGATCAGGGCCTTCCGGAAGGCCTGGAAGCGTCTCCCCGAGGCAGCCCAGGGCCGGGTGCGGCTGCCGGCCATCCTCAGCCAGAGCCGCCTCTTCGCTCGCCGGGAGCTGCAGGAGCCGGCCGGGGATCAGGCCCCCTCCTACGGGGAGGCCCGGCAGCGCCTGCGCCAGGCCATGTGGGAGAAGCGGGCCGTGTGCCCCCGGGAGCCGGCTGGCAGGGCCCCCTCGCCCCCGGGCCTGGAGCAGGAGGGCCCCCCGGGGGAGCTGGGGCAGCGCCTGGCCGCCTCCTGGGCGGGCGGCTGGGCCGACTGGTGGCAGGAGAAGCTGGGCGCCACCAAGGCCCAGAAGCAGCGGGTGCTGAGGGAGCAGCGGCGGAGGCGCAAGCGGGCGAGGGGAACCCCCAGCCTCTCGGGGAGCTTCACCTCCACCACCAGCTACCAGTCGGACGCTAGCGACTCCTCCTGGTGGGCAGCCAGCAGCCAGACCCCCAGCGAGGTCCCCACCGACTCAGAAAGCCTCTACTCTCTGGCCTCTGCCACCATGAAAGCCCCCTGCCTGGCACCCGAGTCTCGCGTCTCCGTTCCCTGCTCCCCGACTGCTTCCCAGGGCCCCCCGCCCGACTCCCAGGGCCCCCGTGACGCTTCCCAGGGCTCCCCCTCGTCCTCGCAGCTGCTCTCGTCCCAGACCCTCTCCACCCGCGGGATCCCCAAGGAGCGCCGCCAGACCCTCCGCAACTACCTGGCCATCTTTGACGAGCCCGACGAGCCCCCGGCCGAGCTGCCAGCCAGCCAGGCCTCCAGCCGCGGGAGCCAGCGCCCCCTCCCCTCCTCCCAGGGCTCCCAGGGGCCCCGCAAGAGACCCCGCATGGGCTTCTGAGCCCCTCTCCTCCCCGTCAATGGAATAAAGCTGACTTTCTGCCCAGCTGGGCCTCGTGGCTGTCGGACTTGCGCCACGACCGAGCTCCTCCTCCTCCGGTCGAGTCCTTCGGAACCTCCCCCGACGATGATTAACGACCTGAGCCTTTGATGAGGCTCCAAGCACGTTCCCCTATTACGCAGAGTATCCAGCACGCAGGGAAGGAGCCGAGACAATATGAGCTACATTGCAAAGAGATTTATTCCTAACTACGCAGACAGAAAAGAAATATCCATGCTCTCTCTGTGAAAGCAGAGAACCAACTGAGCAACAAAGGAACAGGAAACAGTAACATCACCTCCGTCTTCCGTGAGACTTCCAGCAGCCGGGAATCCCTGGAATGCAAAACAGAGTCTTGCGACTCCAAGCAACTGCACAGTGGCAACACACAGAAACCTCACAGTGGCTTCCCGCCTCCTCACGGGGGTCTCATCCTGGGGTGGGGGGGGCCTTCCGCCACACACACAGCAGGGTCCTCCTGTCTCCCCACCCCAGTGGGCTGGGCCCACAACCTTCCTCCTCTGCCCTTTTCTTTTTTTATATACCGTATATACTCGAGTATAAGCCGACCCAAATATAAGCCGAGGCACCTAATTTTACCACAAAAAACTGGGAAAACTTATTGACTCGAGTATAAGCTGGTTCACCACACCAGAGGCTGGTGGCGGCGGCGGCAGCGGAGGAAGGAGCAGCCCGAAAGGACCCTCGAGTATAAGCCGAGGGGGGCTTTTTCAGCATTAAAAATGTGCTGAAATAGTCGGCTTATACTCGAGTATATAAGGTATATAATATTTTATTGAGTTTCCATTTTATAATATGTCAATATATCCTTATTTTTCACATTATTTTTTTGCTCCTATGAGCTGGTTGACTCCCCTCCTGCCTCGTGGTTACGGCTCAGTTCAGGCTTCCTCAACCTCGGCCCTCCAGATGTTTTTGGCCTACAACTCCCATGATCCCTCGCTAGCAGCACCAGCGGCCAGGGATGATGGGGATTGTAGTCTCAAAACATCTGGCGGGCCGAGGCTGAGGAAGCCTGGCTAATTCTTCACTATATCATCGCATTTGTACCTCTTCCTGTTTACATTTCATCCATTTCAATTATTACGCTTTCAAATAAATATAAAAAGGCATGAACCATCAACATTGCAAGTCTTCTTAAGTCAGTCCTGCTGGTGGTGTTAATTGTTTGCAACTGCCTTTTTGGAAAGCCTGATCACGGCTGGTTTCGGATTTTCCCCGTCAGCTTCGCCAGTTCTGCACATTCCATCATCTTCACCTGCCCCTCTTCTTTCGTTGGCAATTCCTGTTGCTTCCATTTTTGGGCCAACCAAGTCCTTGCTGCCCTAGTTGCATACAACTGATTTCATAATGAAATGATTTTTTAATGTTGTATTATTTTGCTGTTGTTAGCTGCTCTGAGCCCGGCTGCGGCTGGGGAGGGCGGGATATAAATAAAATTTTACTATTTATTATTATTATAAACAATTCCTCTGCCCTTTCCAGCCTTTCCTCCGGGGGGTTGGACTAGATGACCCTGAGGGTCCCTTCCAACTGTACAGCTCTCTGCCTCCATGGGCTGCTGCCTCCACCCGGCTCTGCCCTTTAAAAAAACCTTTCATTTATGGGGGCCGGGGGGGAGGGCTGGTCCACTTAGGGGGCCCCAGAGTGCTGCGAAGGGATGCAGGATTTGACACCCCCTTCAAAGCAGGTCTTTCCAGGGTTGGGGGTTTTGGGAGGCGGCTCCCACCTTCATTTCCTCTCCACCAACTCCCCCCCCCCCCGTGGCTTGGGCTGTGTAATGATGGTGCATAAGGAGAGCTGCCGGATCCGGCCCAAGGGGACCTACCTTTCCTCCTTCCCAGTGGCCCTCATCTACAGATAGACTGCTTCTGGAGCTGGAGGTTCCTTAATGTATGATGAGCCTGCTTGCTGGATCAGGACGGGGGTGGGGGGGCAATAAGTCCAGCCCCCTCTTCTCGCTCCGGCCAGCCAGTTGCCCCAAGGGGGGAGCCCTGCAAGGAGGATTAGAGAACAGGAACAGCCCTCTCCCCTCCTGAGGTTTCCTGTAACTGGAATTCGGAAGCATTTCTGCCTCTGACAGAAACAGGAAGTTTTTA
Source organism: Podarcis siculus (assembly GCA_034642415.1). NCBI lineage: Eukaryota > Metazoa > Chordata > Lepidosauria > Squamata > Lacertidae > Podarcis > Podarcis siculus. The sequence goes on from JAXCMG010010374.1 coordinate 5,072, forward strand.
GTGTTTGATATTTTATTGCTTTATTATTATTATTATTATTATTATTAATAATCTGTTGGGAGCCTCCCAGAGTGGCTGGGGAAACCCTGCCAGACGGGTTGGGTATTGACGTGCAGCGTGAGTTAATCATGAAGAGTTTGAAAGAATAAGAGCTTTACTGAGTTAAAATAAACTTCTTCATAAACAACATGGTTCCAAACAGTTTGACTGAGATTACTTACGGCTCACAACTGAGGCAGACTGACTCTGAAATCTTACAGAGAACAGAGAGAGAAAATGACTGCTAAGTATAAATAAATTATTATTATTATTATTATTATTATCTGATGCAGCAGAGCCGCAGTGGCTGGTGGCCCTCGAAAGCCATCTCCTCCACGAAAAGCCATCCAAGGCCCTCAGTGCCAGATTGACGTAGAAGCTAAAACAAGCTCTAGCTTAGAGCCCCACTCTCTTGGGGGCCCCCAAAAAATTAAAGGAAAAAAACACCTGGATGTACATTTCCAAAATATAAGAGAAAAACCAAGTAAAACCTACATACAGCAACCGTGTTTTGTGTTGTGTAGGCTCCTGTGATGTAAGTCAAGGGCCCCCCCTGCTCCCTCAAATATCCCTGCTTTGCTCCTTTCTATATATGGGGTGCCCACATTCTGCATGTGCAAATGACATTAGGTCCATAAATTGCTATATAGCCTACAGTCAACACACAAAACAGCGACCATTTGTTGTTGGCAAAGGACAGCTGGACACAGAAAGGGCCCCATTCCCTTCAGGAGCTGAGGGCCACAATCCGGCCCTGCCCTGACTGCCTCCTGCGCTGGGAGTTCCGCAGGTTGACTCTGCGCCTCCTGGCGAGGTCTCGGGGCAGCGAAGGGTTAAGGACGGGGCGGGAGGACCCAGGCGTCCGAGGGGCGGGGCTCCGGCGGGCATGGCGGCAGGGCTGGCGCGGGGGGCGCTCCGACGAGGGCTGCTTGGCCGGCTGCAGCAGGTACGGGGCGCCGGACGCCTGGGTCCTCCTCCCGCCCCGTCGGGGCTCTCCCTCCTCCGCGCCCCCCGGGTCTTTCCTCCCGGGCGGAGGGGGGGCACCAAGCTCGCCCCGTCCCGGCAGCCGGGGGTCCCCGCTGCTGCTCCAGACCCGGCGGAGGGGGGGGAGAGACCCTCCTCACTTGGGGGGCGAGGTGGGTGGTCTGCCTTTCACTCTCCGCCGGAAGCGTCTCTAACTCCCCCCCCCCCCCCCCGGGGGGCCCCGGGCCCCCCCCCCCCCCCCCGGGGGGGGGGGGGGGGGGGGGCTCGCTCCTAGCCCGGCCCTCTCGTCCGCACAACCAGCCTGCCAGGCAGAGCTGTCAACTTTCCCCTTTTTAAATTTTTATTTTAAATATTTTTTATTCAATTTAATATATAAATTATAGTACAAACCACAAGATTTCATCACCTATACAATCTTTTTTTTTGGACTTCCATCTGATGATCCACCGTTTTCACCACTTCTTATGCATTTCTTAAGTTCATATTGCCTTTAATTACCTTAACTAATCATCCTCCCCTTTATCCATTTTTGCAATACTTCCAATAATTCTCCTCACAAAACTTCTTGCAAACCTACAAACACAGTCTGATCATCACAGTTACTTTTCAAATAGTCTGTAAATTTACGCCAGTCTTCTGTGAATTTCTGGTCCCGCAGATTTCGAATCCTTCCTCTAGTTTATCTAGCTCTGCATAGTCCATTAATTTCATCCTCCATTCTTCTTTCGTCGGTAATTCTTCTTGCTTCCATTTTTGTGCCAATAATATTCTTGCTGCTGTTGTTGTATATATATATAAAAAACTTACATTCTTTCCCCTTTTTTTAAAAAGGGAAATTCCCTTATTCCAAATAGGACTCCTCGCAAGAAAAGGGAAAAGTTGACAGCTATGCTGCAAGGTGGGCTAGGCGGAGAGGAAGCACCTGAACCCCCCCCCCCAAGTTGCCCCGTCAGCCTCCTGGCCATGGGGGGATTTGCACCCTGGTCCAGCGCTCTAACCACTAGGCCACCGCTGCCCCACGTGGGAAAGCAGTTTGGGCTGCAGGGTTCTGGCAGGGGGGTCTCATCCAGCCCCTGTCTGGAAGGAGGGTCTTCAGGTAGTGAGCCCAGGCCCTTCTGCATGCAAAGCAGATGTCCCCCCCCCAAAGGACCTCTTAGAGCTGGGAAAGGCTCAGAAAAGGCAACAAAACTACTGTGACAGAGTGGATATGATTGAAATCAAATCGGTTTAAATCACGATTTAAATCACTAGTCAGTAAGACTTGGTTTCAATCATTTTTTTACAGAAAGACTCCTTCTTGCTGGTATAATCTTAATATTTACAACCCGATGAAGGTTTCATTTTTGGAATAATAAAATTTCAGAGTAGTTTTTCCAGTTATATCCAAAATTACCGTTTTGGTTGTACTATTAGAAATACAGAGACAGAGAATTATGAAATTATGGTGAGGATTAATAAGTTAACTGTTTAGATTTGAACAGTTTTTCTGCTGTACTTTATCGGAAGGAGAAAAATAATAATCCCCTTAATAACAATTTATTTAACTAAAACAATAACATTATAGCAGATGTTTCCATGTTTGTTAACCGGTGTGGTTCAACTTTTTTTTTAAAAAAGCACAACAACCACCTTAGACTGAGTTTCAGCACACATGAAAAACTTAAAACAAATCCTTATTTCCTGATGAATAGCCTTTGGACTATAATGTAATTTAAATAGAAAATCTTTGGAAAGATTTTTCCTTCAAAAGCATTTTATTTTAAAAATCCAATTTAAATTTTAAAAATCCATTTTAAAAAAATCATTTTGATCCATCCTGTGCTGTGCAGAGTGGGAGGGGAGGCTAGACTGTGGGGTGCTCCCCCTCTGCCAGATTGGGAGGGGCTCAGAGGGCTCCCCCCTCCAGCCTTCATAGCCCTTAGCAGGAAGGTTTGGCGCTGCCCACCCTCCGGAGACTGGCAAGGCCTTTGCCCATGGCGGCTGATGCCCCCCTTTCTGCCTGCAGCCAAGGGCGTTTGTGGCCACCCAAGGGCCCCCCGGCGGGGAGGTGGAGAAGGCCCAGCAAGCGGCCGAGGGGTCCGGCCCCACCGTCTTCAGCAAGATCCTGGATGGCTCCATCCCTGCCAAGATCATCTACAAGGACGACCAGGTGGGTACTGGGGGGGGGAAGGATCCGCGATTGTGCCAGGCTGGTGTGCCAGAACCAATTTTTCCTCTTTCTCTCTCTCTCTTTGAAATATTTTTAACTGGTTTTTACAAGAACCAATTTAAAATAATGAAAAGGAATTTTTTTTACCATATCCACATATGAGATTCTCTGAATCTTGTGACTTCCCCCCGTCCCCTGCGTGGGTCCTTAAAATACATTTTCTAAGACTACATCTCATTACGTTCTCCGCAGTTTTTAATCTCTCTAAATTATCCATGTCTTTCGTTTCTTTACAGTTATTTTTAATATAATATTTATTAAATTTCCATTTTGTGTTCATTAAATACCTTCTTATTTTTTCACGTTCATATTTGCTCAAATGAGCTGTCGACCTCCCTCCCTCCCTCCCTCCCTCTTCATGGTTGCCTTCATTCTTTCATATATCAAAGCATTTGTGCTTTTTCCTGTTTAGATTTCGTCCATATCAATTGTCACATTTTAAAATAACTATGTAAAAACATTCCAAAAAGAGTGGAGGAAATTCTTACAATATTTGTTTTTGTTTTTTTTAATATATATTTATTAAGGTTTTCCATACAAAACATATTTTAAAAAGCACAAATCATCATTAGCCATTTGACATCTTTCCATTGTTACATTGGACTCCCCCACACCTCCCGCATACACTTGCATCATTATAAAATTAATTCCAGACAAATTATCGTTTTGCACATAATCTTAAATTTGATTAACATATAATTCACACTTGGATCTAATTTAGTGATAGACAATTATTTTCTACTCTGACATCCCAATCAGCACTCAACCAAATTACAATGCTTTTGTAAATAAATCTTAAATTTCCTCCAGTCTTCTTCCATCCTTTCTTCTCCCAGGTCTCGAATTCTGCCGGTCATCTCAGCTAGCTGCATATAGTCCACCAGCTGCATCTGCCATTCTTCCAAAGTGGGTAGCTTCTGAGTTTTCCAGTTCTTAGCGATCAGTATTCTTGCTGCAGTTGTTGCGTACATAAAAAATGTTCTATCCTTCTTTAGCACACTCTGGCCGACGATACCCAAGAGAAAGGCCTCTGGTTTCTTAGTAAAGGTGTACCTAAACACCTTTTTTAACTCGTTATATATCATCTCCCAAAAGGCCTTCACTCTAGGGCAGGTCCACCAGAGGTGAAAAAATGTTCCTTCATTTTCCTTACATTTCCAACATTTATTATCAGACGAATGGTATATTTTAGCTAATTTGACTGGGGTCATGTACCATCTATACATCATTTTCATTACATTTTCCTTCAAGGCATTACATGCAGTGAAGTTCAGCCCAGAGGTCCACAACCTTTCCCAATCTTCAAACATAATATTATGCCCAATGTCCTGTGCCCATTTTATCATTGCCGATTTAACCATTTCGTCTTGTGTATTCCATTTCAGCAGCAAATTATACATCTTTGAAAGTACTTTAGTCTTAGGTTCTAACAGTTCAGTTTCCAACTTTGACTTTTCCATTTGGAATCCTAACTTTTTGTCATTTTTAAACACTTCTTTAATCTGAGCATAGTGTAGCCAGTCTCGCACTTTTTCTCTCATCTTCTCTAAACTCTGCAATTTCCAATTGTCACCATCTCTTTCTATTATCTCCCAATATTTTGGCCAATTGGCCTCCATATTGGCTCTTTTTCGGGCCTTAGCCTCTAGGGGTGACAACCACCTCGGAGTTTTATTCTCCAATAAGTCTTTGTATCTTGTCCAGACATTAAAAACTGCTTTCCTGACAATATGGTTCTTGAAAGCCTTGTTTATCTTAACCTTGTCATACCATAGGTATGCATGCCATCCAAATGCATTATTAAAACCTTCCAAATCCAATACATCCGTGTCTTCAAGAAGTAACCAATCTTTTAGCCAGCAGAAAGCTGCAGCTTCGTAGTACAACTTTAAGTCTGGCAGGGCAAAGCCCCCTCTTTCTTTCGCATCTGTTAGTATTTTAAACTTAATTCTGGGCTTTTTGCCCTGCCAGACAAATTTGGAAATGTCTTTCTGCCACCTCCGAAAACACTCTGTCTTATCTACAATCTGTAGTGTCTGAAACAAAAATAGCATTTTTGGCAGTACATTCATCTTGATGGCAGCTATTCGGCCTAACAAGGAAAGTTTTAATCTTGACCAACTATCCAAGTCTCTCTTAATTTCTGACCAACATTTTTCATAATTATCTTTAAATAAACTCAGATTTTTTGCTGTTATGTTTACCCCTAGGTATTTCACTTTTTTAACCACAGTTAATTCTGTCTCTCTCTGAAACCGTTCCAACTCAGTATCTGTCAAGTTTTTCCCCAAAACCTTAGTTTTTTGTTTGTTTAATTTAAATCCCGCCACTCGACCAAAGTTTTGAATCAGTTGTAATACTCTTTTCGTACTAGATTCCGGCTCCTGTAGTGTCAAAACTAGGTCATCTGCAAAAGCTTTAAGTTTATATTGTTTCGCTCCGACCTGAATTCTTACAATATTTGAAGGACAATTGCAAGCAATTAACAACACCAGCAGGACTGACTTAAGAAGACTTGTAAAGTTTCTGGTAGATACCTTTTTACAAGTTATTTTTAAAGCCCAGCTCATGTTTTATTTGTTTACAATGGTCTCCTAAATAAGTTATGAATTTTTGCCCATTCTTTTTTAAAGTCTTTATCTTCTTGAATCTTGAGTCTCCCGGTCACTTTTGCCATTTCAGCATAGTCCAGCAGTTTGGTAGAACCATTTTTTTCCAAGTTGCCCAGCTTTGTACTCTGAACATTAAAAAAAATACTAATACTAATATTACTAATACTAATACTAATACTAATTAGTACACAGCCAGATGGGAGGGATATAAATAATAAATTATTATACCAATACTATTAATACTAATAATATATTTATACCCCGCCCATCTGGTTGGGTTTCCCAAGCCACTCTGGGTGGCTTCGGAAAAAAGATTAAAAATACATTAATGTCAGGGCACCTTTCTCTGCCCCTCTGGGGTCAGGCAAAGGAGGCCTGGCTCCGGGTGCTTGAGGGTCGTGGGCACCCCCTCCCTCCCCACCAAGTGGCTCCTGACTCTGCCGCCTCCCTTCTCCACAGTGCGTGGCCTTCCGAGACGTGGCCCCCCAGGCTCCAGTGCACTTCCTGGTGATCCCCCGGCGCCCCATCCCCCGCATCAGCCGCGTGTCAGAGAGCGATGCCCAGGTGAGCGAGGGCAAGACCGAGGGCACCCCGGTTCTTCCCCAAGGGGGGGGGTGGGCCAGCCCTGCTCAAAGGGGGGAGGGGGAAAGAGGATCAATAGGGAACTGGCATTCAGAGATCGGGGGGGGGGGGATCAGAAACCCTCAACCATGGCACAGAAGTGAGAGGGCAGCTGTCTTGGAAATGATGGTTTCATTAAGGAGGAATGCCAGGTCATCTAAAAGGAGCTTGAGGGTTCTAGTCCTCATTAGAATCTCAAATTACTTGTAACAGTCTCTATTATGGGCTCTGCGGGGCTCTGCAGAAGTCACGGATGGGCTCTGCAGGGTGGTGAATGCTTCTCTCTGTGAGGGAGCCTTCCCAGACCCGCTGAAAGAGGCGGTCATTAAACCGCTTCTTTAAAAAAAATCTTTAGACCCGGCCAATTTGGCCAACTATCGCCCAGTCTCTTGGGCAAGGTGATTGAGCCAGTGGTTGCTGAACAACTCCAGGCACGCCTGGAAGAAGCGGACCATTTGGATCCCTTCTAGTCGGGATTCAGGCCTCACCACGGGACTGAAACTGCCTTGGTCGCGCTGGGTGATGATCTCCGGCGGGCTGGGGACAGGAGCTGTAACCCGAGGTACCACTGTATATGCTTTGTTGGTTTTAAAAGAAAAAACATAGCACAACAAAGAAAAACACATCAAATAAAGTGGTACCTCGGATTACAGACACTTCAGGTTACAGACGCTTCAGGTTACAGACTCCGCTAACCCAGAAATAGTACTTCGGGTTAAGAACTTTGCTTCAGGATGAGAACAGAAATCGTGCAGTGGCAGCGCGGCAGCAGTAGGAGGCCCCATTAGCTAAAGTGGTACTTCAGGTTAAGAACAGTTTCAGGTTAAGAACAGACCTCCAGAACGAATTAAGTTCTTAGCCCGAGGTATCACTGTATATATATAAATATTATATATATATATATATATATATATATATATGCAGGTTTTGGTGTCCTCGGGTGTCTTCCCGTGTAAAAGTTGGGGTGTCTAGGCGACGTTTCGACGAGGTCTCACTCGTCATCTTCAGGCTGGTGCTTTCGGCTTCTTGTTACTGGAACAGAGCAGGATCTCAGTGTTTGAGTTCCTATAAATACTGTTGAGGAGGTGTGGTGTATAGCCTCCAATGTTCTGGGCAGAGAGGAAGTTCCCAGGCTAGTGTGCCTTTTCTTCTTTTGTTCCTTAATTGCTTGAGGGATATCTTGAGTGATTTCTTGAGTGATATCCTGAGTACCACTTAGGTGGGTCATTAGGTGTGGATTAGTTGCTAAAGCCTTTGTGTCTTGACCTCTTGGACTTTGTGAAGAGTTTTTCTGAGAAGATGGCTGTACTGCTTGTTGTGCTCTGGCTTGGCTTCGTGTATAGGGGCGAGCTGTGGTTTTGTGGCCTGTGCCAGCCAGATCTGTGTAGGGATTGCAGGGGGGTGCAGCAAAGTCTGCCCAGCCACGTACATTGGACAAACAAACAGACGAATAAATGCACGTATCGCAGAACACAAGAATGCCGTCAAAAAAGAAGATAAAACTTCCTCTCTTTTCCAACACATGAAAGAAACAGGACACGAAATTAATTTTGCAGATTCCAAATTGCTCTCTAACATGGAACATCACCACAAGAGAATAATCATGGAAGCCATCGAGATAGAGAAACACCCTCACAACATGAACAAGCGTGACGACACATCCCGCTTGCCAGACATCTGGAAATTAGCCCTCCCCACAAAAACTGACACCAGATCCAGAGGCACACAGAACGCCATCACCAATCAACCACACCAGACCCAAACCCAGACCCTCTCCACAGATAAATTACAGACACCATCCAGTAGCCAAACCACGATGGCACCTCCGGATGCTGCACCCCCCTGCAATCCCTACACAGATCTGGCT
>JAXCMG010010375.1:0-18848 GCA_034642415.1 Podarcis siculus
ATATTGACTCCCTTGTTGAATCCCATTATATATACATTGCGCAACAAAGATGTGAAGAAAGCTTGGCTAAACATAATGGGGAAGATGTGACTATTGTACACAACATAACGTTACAAGCTGTACCTTAACAGAGTCAGAAATAAGATTTAATTCATATGATACTTATATACTCATTTATATTATTTTTCAGCCACAAGCTTTTCAATGTACTTTACTTTTTTATTATAGCACATTTCTTAAGACAAATATCAAATCAATAGTTGTCAAATTTACCTGTGTTCTCCTCCATTCCAATGATTTTGTTGTTTCTCTGCATGTATGTATGTATATGTATATTAGACAGACACTTGTGTGGGCCCATTCTCCTGAAACGGTGTGGAAGACAGTGATATTATTGTGATGTCTTCATTATATATTTATTTATACTATGTTTACATTTCCCCATCCTTCAGTATTTATGCATTCCTCTTGAGAATATTGAAATAATCTGGTTAGACTATGAGTCAATTGTAACCCACTTCAATCTGCCCCTGACACAAAATGAGATTTGCCCTCACCTCTGCTATTTCTCCCCTGACCCTTCCAGTCAGCCCTCTTTTCTCCAAGACAAAAGACCCTATTTTGGTGCAGAGAAAAATGCATGAGGCCCTGGAGGTCTCAGTTATTTCTTTAAGTGAAGTTCAAAGGGAACTCAAATGTTAAAGGAGAAAAAATTAGGGACAAGCATGCCCTCTGAAATAGAATGTAAACTTGGAACATGTGCAGAGGAGTGCAACCAAGATGACCAAGGGTCTGGAAACCAAGACTTATGAGAAACCAGGGGTGTTGTGGGGGGTGCCAGTGGGGCCATGGCCCTGGGTTAAGATTTTTGAGGGGACATAAAGCAGTTGCCCCTGGCAGGTGCTCCTAGCACGGCCCAGCCCAGCACTCCTCTCCTGGCATCAGGTGAACCAATGCTCATGGAGAGGAGCACCGGGCAGGGCTGTTCTCCCATCTTTCAGTATCAGGAAGGATTTGAAGAGGCAAGCATGGTGACAACTTCTGTGCATAGCTGTCAAGTGTCCCTTATTTGAAGGGACAGTCCCTTATTCCAGCTCCATGTCCCGCTGCTGTCCCTTATTGATGGATGTCCCTTAAATGTCCCTTAAATGATGTCCCTTAAATTTCAAAGGAAGCAGCTCCGCTCCCTCCCTCCCTGTCGGCCAGGGAGAAGGGAGGCTCCAACTGTGTTGCTTGGCTGTATTGCTCACCCAATAAGAAGTCTAAGAACAACTGGGGGGGTGGAGCTTGCATGCCTTGTGTGTGGCTAGTTAATGCAAGCTGAGGGGTTTTTTGAATGCTGTACGCCATTTTGTTGCACGTGCTGCTGCAAACTTTGCAGTGCAAAGCCAGGCCGGGGAGCCATCTTAAGTTGAGGCTGCATAGGCCTTGTGGTGAATGTGATTCAGATTCTATTCAGTTGAACCTCTAGTTACAAAGTTGGTTGGACAGTGTTCTCGAAGCTACCCAGCATGAGTTTGACCAGACTGCATGAGGACAGGAAGACTGGAGTGCCTGGAACAGGTGAGGCTGCAGGTCCCTTATTTTGGCTGCTGGTCCCTTATTTTCAAGGCTGCTGGTCCCTTATTTTCAAATCTGTAAGTTGACAGCTATGCCTCTGTGTAGGAGAAGTCACAGGGTGCTTGCATTTGCGCTGTTAGATACATTTACTTAGGTTTGCTTTTGGGCATGGCCACACATTGCTCCAACAGTCCAGCTCAGAGCGCGAGCCTGGAGAGGGGTGCCAGCTGCCTACCCACCAGAAATGTGTGTGTGTGTGCTTAGTGCACCTCAGGAGCTACTATGTTTTGTCAATAAAGAAGTAAACTACTAGCTGTTGGTCATTCTTAGGCTGTGTGTGCCTGAGGCACCAGACATGAAATTTCCTATCCTGCTGTTTTAAGGATGAAGATGATGTTATGTAATTTTTTTTTTAAAAAAAAATGTCCAGTAGCACCTTAGAGACCAACTAAGTTTGTTCTTGGTATAAGCTTTCAGTGCATGCACACATCTTCAGATACACTGATTCAGAAGTCACCAGACCCTTATATATAGTCAATCACCAATCTCCTTCTACCCTCCTGAGAAAAGCCCCACCTCACCCTCCCACTATATATAAGGGTCTGGTAACTTCTGTTTCAGTGTATCTGAAGAAGTGTTGGTTGGTTGATTTAAATTAAGAGTGCTATATAAATGTACTAAATACATAAATAAATACAATCCTGGCTATCAAGTATTTTGCATTCATTAGTCATTTCAATGTACTCAAATGATAAACATACTACTACCTATAGCAATTCTTTCAGATAGAACACTACAAAAAAATAAAAAGAAAACCTTAGCCAATACTAAGCAAGTGGTACACTCCTTCTGAAGTAGCAGGTACATAGCTTGGGCGTGGAGTGCCTTCCATGAGCTTGGGCTGGTGGCCCAGCTATGTCCCTATCTGAACAGGGATAGCCTGACGTCTGTTGTCTATGCTCTGGTATCCTCTAGGTTGGATTACTGCATCACGTTATACATATGGCCATCTTTGAAGACAATTCGGAAGCTTCAGCCGGTGCTCACCAGGGCAAGAGGCCAGGGTGCTCACCAGGGCAAGACAGTTGGGGCCTCTTTCACCAATCCTAGCTCCACTGCACTGGCTGCCTGCCAAGGCTGTATCAAAGCTTCAGGGAATTATGATCCCTCCCCCAATGGCAATCAAAAGGCAGATAACCGAAAGAGTTCTTACCATATAATTTATTCATTATTCATAGAGAGAGAGAAATAATGCTGTCTTTACAACAATGGTGTTGCTCCAACTGAGCTTCTCCTCCCTCTCTTCCTAGCAACAGCATTTTCCCTTAACGTGGCCGTCAGGGGCTAATTGTCTCGGAGCCCTTCATTCTTCATGCTCTCCAGTGATAATGTGTCAGCTGGCTGCTCTGGTTGTGTCACCCCCTTCTCTTCTCCCAACACCTCCCAACGCTTCTGTTCACCTGTCTCTGAGCTGTGACCTTCCTCAAGCCACTGCTGTAATTCAATACTGCCTTCCTCTTCTCTGGAAGGTTCAGGGGAAAGCACGTCTCCATCATTCCTCCTCAGTCTCGCCCCCCTCAGTCGAGTCTCTGACGCTGCCAATTAGCTTCCAGGTCCAATTTAATGTGCTGCTTTTGACTTACAAAATATTTAACGGTTCAGGACAACAATACTTCGAGGACCGCCTCTCCCCATGTAAACCATCCCAGACTCTGTGTTTATCATCTGAGGCCCTTCTTCACGTGCCTCCTCCACGTGAAGCCTGGACGGTGGCAACACAAGAACAGGCCTTTTCTGTAGTGACCTCCTGTTTGTGAAATGCTCGCCCCAGGGATCTTCACCTAGTACCTCCATTATACATTATACATTTTTAGGTGCCAGCCAAAAATGTTCCTCTTCAACCAGGTCTTTGGCTGATAAATATTCTCCAGGGATAATATTGGGGGGATAATGTTGATGAATAAAGGATGACTGTCACAAAACCCTGAGAGAAAGGTGAGAGGATCATAAATAGCCAGGTGTCCACCACCACCAAAGGCCTCTCTTCTCTCTGTTTTGGTCACTGTGGCAGCAGGAATGTCACAAATACATTGTCAATTCAATAAGATGGCAAACCTAGTCCCACTTACCTGGGAATAAACCCTGTTGATTTCAACCAGACATTCTTCTGACTAGACAAAATTAGGATTGTGTTCTTATTCTAATATGAGGCTGTTTCTGGATAATTTGATAAAAACCCAGTTTTACTTCCAATTATTCATTTTATATAGTTGTTTTATTTTCCTTTTTGTCATCTATCCCCAGTCACAGCCAAAGCGGCTGAGATCATGCATGTTAATCATCAGGTATGTTTATTAAAAGATTATTCTGTTCTATTTCAAGGCATGCCAATTAATTTTCACAATTGATCAGAATATTTGCTGCTTTTTCTTTGGAAATAGGGTGGATTTCTCCTGGGTAGGAAATCTTCAAAACCCTCCTTCATATTTGTGCCTATATAAGCAACAGTTGCTTCACTGAAATCAATAAAACCTTCTAGGTTGAAATCCTCCTAGGCTGAAAAACCACACAGGCAACAAAAGCAGACTTTTCTGTACAACCCAATGAAATGGTTTCATTGGACCATATGTAGCTTATTCATAGTGATAATATATCGGTCATTATTTTTTTTAATAGAACATTAGATGGCACCATCAAGAATGGCAGCATCTTCAAGTAGGTGATCCTGTTAGAGAAGAGGTGAATCAGCAGCCATAGTGATATTATTATTTTGGATTTAGTCTTCAGGAAGCGACTTGGGAACTGGAAGAGAACTTCAGCTGTGGAGAGCTTCAACCACCCTCACTACTGTGATATTTGCCTTCATCAAATTCTATTTCATTCCTTGAAATTCCTCAGATGTTTCTTCCAATTTGCTTCAAAACATTGTGTTGTGTGAACTATGGTGACAACACAAATTCAAGATCTTATCAAGAGTTTCTTCAGCTTGACTTCTAACAGCATGCCCAATAAAGTTGAAAGGCAGGTGACATCTGCCGCAAATCTGTACTAACAACCTCCTGTAATGTTTCTTGTGGTTCTTGCACTGAGATATGAGTTCAGTTATTTTGCTGGAACATAATTTGCTCCCCTTCACTGTCTCGCAGAGAAGAAACTTCACAACCAATTTCAAAAATTAGTGTCAGCACTAGAGCTTTGGAACCAGATAGCATAGATGTCCTAGCAATGGTCTGTGTATACAGTTTTCTACCATGAATGATCTAATGGAGAATGTTTCATGGCTATTACAACTGGAGATCATACTGAAAATTATATTGGATCAGGGTTCCCAATGTAAGATAGATTTGTATAGTTTAAGTTATGCTTTAAGAAAAAGTCCTTTCAAACTTCTGCTCATTATGTGCAAAGGATCAAGCGTGGGAATTGCATGATACAGGACCAGGTTCAAATTGCTTCCTTCCCACGTTGGTTAATGGGGGAGTAAGGGGAGAGAAATGGGTTGTCATGATTTATCAGCTAATTCTGGCTCACGGCATTGCTGTGCTGCTAAAATTAACCACTTTTTTGTTATAACAACTTTATGTTTTGGCGTATGTGGGAAATAAAATCTATATAAATTCATTTTTACGAAATACTTTAGGATGATTCCTAAGAGGGAGACTACTATACCACAGGTACATGAATTTACTTCAAAAATGTTTATCATTTCAATTCAAACACTGTGTAGAAATAGTGAGTTCCATATTTGCAACTGCCAGTTATTTCTCAATAGTCTGTCTTACTCCTCTAACCATAAAAATGTCCACCACACACGTCATATTGACAGCCTTCTTGCTAGTATTTGGTGATAAGGACCCATATGGATTTGAAAATATCAGTTGGATTCACAGCACTCTACATAGATCACCTTCCATATTAGTACTTTAGGGATAAGAGCTGATTATGGTATGCTAGGATTTCTTCTGGTAGTGATAAATCCACAGTGCTTTTGCAGGAAATGTCACAGAATTATCCTGCAGACAGAAGGATTATCTCTTCTCAAAGAAAGGTCCATCAGAATCATACCTCTGTCATCTTCAGCACTTTATATTGAATATAATGCCAGTGTCACACTATTTATTAACATGATCACAATTCATTTCCCTCTTCTCTACAGAAAATCAATTGTTTATTTGCCAAGGTATGGAGGCACAAAATGAAACTGGCCTGTCTGAGTTCATCATCCTAGGTTTTAAACTTCTGCAGGAGGAACGCATTTTTCCCTTCAGTGCATTATCAATCATCTATCTTTTCACTGTGCTGTGGAATACCTTCATTGTAGTAATGACATTGGTGGATCAGAGGCTCAGAACTCCCATGTATTTCTTCCTGGGGAATCTCTCCTTTCTTGACATTTGCTACACTACCACCACGATACCCCAGATGTTGGCTCACCTTCTCTCTGAGAGAAGCAACATTTCCTACATGGGTTGTGTGCTCCAGGTATATTTTTTCTTCTCCTTTGTAGGCACTGAGTGCCTCCTTCTAGCAGTGATGGCATTTGACCGCTATGTTGCCATATGCAACCCTTTGCGCTACACACTGATTATAGGCAAAACAATTTGTCTCCAACTGGCCATGGCCTGCTGGACTGGGGGTTTCCTCAACTCAGCTGTGCACACAACTTTTGCTTTACAACCACCGTTTTGTGGGAAGAACTGCCTTGATGCTTTCTACTGTGATATCCCCCCACTACTGAAGCTATCATGTGGTGATACTTCCCTTAACCAAATCCTCTTGCTATCTATTGGCGTTTTCATAGCTTGGACTCCATTACTTTGTATCCTTTTATCATATACCTACATCATTTCAACTGTCTTAAAAATAAGGTCTTCTGAAGGGAGACAAAAGGCTTTCTCCACCTGTTCCTCTCACCTCACTGTAGTCCTTTTGTACTATGGCAGCTCCATCTTCACTTACCTGTCTTCAAACAGCAGTCACTCCTCAAATCAGGCCAGACTTATCCCAGTGATATACAGTGTCTTAACACCACTCTTAAATCCTATCATATACACTTTACGCAACAAGGATGTAAAGAATGCCTGGAGAAGTATGATTAGACATACATAAATATGAGGAGAATAGATAGCTAGATGATAGATAGATAGATAGATAGATGATAGCTAGATAGCTAGATAGCTAGATAGCTAGATGATAGATAGATAGAAGATAGATAGATGATAGATATAGATGATAGATAGATAGATAGATGATAGATAGATAGATGATAGATAGATGATTGATTGATTGATATAGATATTGATAGGTGATAGATCTAACACACATTCACAGATTATAGATCTACACTCATTTTTTTAATGTATGCTTGCATTTAGAATATCATAGTCACACACTGAGTCTGTTGTGGAGTAAAGTAATCACAACTTCTGAAAAGTACCAGCTGGTTTCTGACTTGTTTTCTTATGTCTTATGCACCATTCCTTGTTGACAAAACTGACTGAAATGTTTTGAAATACCAGTCACATTAAATAGTGAATTCTATGTTACTGTGCAAAAACCTGACATGAAATGCTTGCTTTGAATATAAACTCCAAATATTTCTTGCACTGTCCTCCTATTCAATGTTTGTGTGTGTGTGTGGTATGTATTCAAAACAGATTATGCACCATTATGGATGAGGCTCTGTATGTTTAAAGACACATAAGATTGAACTGCTAAAAATAAATCTGTTGTGAGGCATAGCAGAGTTTACTCAAAACAAATTGTGGTAGGTGTTGGCAAAGTGGCAGCCTTCAAACATTGTGGAAGATAATCCCCATTATCTCAGACAAGTGAAATTGTTGTTTGGGGCTGATGGCACCTAAAATGCAAAATAACTGAAGAGAAACAGGTTGGCTACCTCTCCGGTAATAAAAAAGAGATATACCACTTTTTATTTAATCCAACCAGTGCCTGCTTGGAGACTCTTAATCACAGGCCAGCACTGCTACAGTGCAATCCTATAAATGTCTGCTGATCACTGCTATATCAGACTAAGAAATCAAGCGTCCTGTTTCCCACATTGGGTCACAAGATTCATGGAAATCTCAAACACAGCCAATAGCCCTTCCCTACAGCAACTGATATTCAGAGTTACACCGTCTCTGAAACTGGAGGTTCCACAGAGTCAACATGACTAGGCACCACTGATGACTGGAAGCTGCTGCTGGACTTACTTTCAATGAATGTGTCTTGTTAAGATCCATCTAAGCACAAACTAGACATGGGATTAAATGTATGTTTGCATTTAGCATGCAAGGTTTTTAGATGTGCAAATACCTTCAGCTATGGGAAGGAACTGGAAATTATCAGGACTGGAATAGATGGCGAGGTGGAATTGAACCCTTTCCTCCTCCCTGCTGCACTCCTTTTCTAAAGCTGGCATTTAGTTTAGAGGGAAAACTCTGATTGATGAATGCCCTGTATACAAGGTTATCATGGTGCATGCACTACATTTAAAACAAAATAAAACATAAATGTTACATCCCCTCAGTGGGTTAGATTTCCTATGTAAACTGTCACTGCTGTCTGCTACAGTTCCTGAGTCACAGCAACTGATTCAATAGTTACACTAAGTATTTGGAAAGCAAAGGGGTCTAGACTTCCCTCCTTGTTCTATGAGCCACTCTCCTGTTGAATCTATAGGCCATAGAATGTCTTATAGGATTTTGATTGTTGTTGTTAATGAAAGTGATAGGAAAATGCCCCGGAGAGTGTAGGAGAACAATTGTTTGATGTGAAGCTGTGCAAACAAATCAGAATGGATGTTCAACAGATAGCAGAAGTCATATCCAATAGATAGCATCTCCAAGAAGCTTTGTGAAAATCACAATACAATTTAATAAACTGGTTGCATGGAAGAGCCTTAGAAGAAGAGCTAACTCTTGACCTAGAAATCATTATGCAGGGGGCCGCTAGGGGCGTCTTGGAAGATGGCCGACAATACCATCTATCCAGCTTGCATGAGGCAATTAGAGGCTGATTATGGGGAGCAAATCAGTCTCCCTCGTCTTCCCAGGGGGGGGAAGATGCTGTCCTCACTCGCGGTTGCCATAAATTACCCCTGAGTTCGGATGAAGGAGGGGGTGAGAGGCACTGGGCGCATAGCCCTCGGGCGGGCTTTGGAACTCCCGGAAGCTACTTCCAGGAGTGAAACTGGTTGTGTTGTCAGCATCACCCTTGAGCCAGTGCCACCAACTGGACTCATACACTTCAGCCCCGACTGGGCTAGGCGAGCTGGGTAGCACTTCCAGAGACCACCTTCTGCACAGGAACAGGTAAAAGTGCTGTGGACTCACAGCTTAGAGTTGTGAGCACCAGATTCACTTCCACAAGAAGACAGTCGTCGCACAGCAGAGTATAGCAGAGTATAGCAGAGCATAAACGACTCGGAGAGCAGCTCTGTAGAATATCTTCTTTATTCTATCTACAGCTATTATACAGCTATATACAGAGCTAAATGAGGTCTAAGCATTAAGAATGCTGAACCGCACTGAGTGCCTGCAGCTGCTCTTAGCAGCAACCTTATCTATACACACGATCTCTCTCTAACACTCAGTCTCTCTCTCTCCGACACACTGACTGACTGACTCTTTGATGTGGTGCTGGAGCAGAATAAGTAGAGAGCAGAACACCACCCCTCCTCTCTGGAAAATCACCAGACTCATCAGGAGATTCTTGGATATGGGAGGGGTGAAATCTCCTCATGCGTTGCTTAAAAAGAAGAAAAAATTTGGAGAAGTAAACGCACATGCTTCAAGAGAGGTCAGGAGTGTTTTATCTGCTAATAATTTTACCACTGAGATGATGAAGATTGGGACGGAAGGAACAGAGATAACATCAAAGAATTGCAGACATGTTGGTATGTGCAACGGAACGGAAAGGAGGGGGACTTTCTACTTTTTTAACATGATATACCTAACAACCATCCCCCTTAGAAGAACCATCACAACGACCAATTGCAAGTGGGACTAAAAATAAACTGTGTGGGGAAAAATAATATGAATTAAAGGTTTTATTCTGTGAAAGATTTGGAAAGAAGAGAGGCTCTCTGTGTGACGCAGTTAGAAATGTGATCCGACATGGACAGGCAGACCTTTGTTGCATGATATATGGTCTTAGGGAGGGTGAGCCCCGATCTGTTATAAGGATGGGATCGTAAATTGGAAAGGGCAATAAATAACCCTCCTGGAGAGACTAATTTATGATGCAGCAGGTCTGGGAAAAGTTAATGAGCGGACATTTAGACTGTATTTCATCGGAATGGAACAAGATGGCGATGGCCGCTCGAACGGAATTCCTGCACTATTGGATTTATGTGAGTGATTTACAAGAGAGCATTACAAAGTCCACACAGAAATATAAACAAGACTGTTTCTTTCAATCCACTTGCGGAGACAACTTGGAGGTGACCGAAAAGGAAAATGAGTAATGACAAGGAGTTGAGAAGATGGGACTGAGAATATCATTGTTAACACCAAAAGCAGCAGAAATATAGATGATTGGACTCCTACCGATCTTGAAGCATGGGTACCCCCCACAAAAATTTATAATTTGGAAAATATTTGGATTATATTATTTGTATTGTAATAATTTGGATTAATTGGTATGATATGTTTGATTTGGTAAATGGACACTTAATTTTTTTTTTAAAGAAATCATTGTCAAGATAGCCAGATCACAAAGTCCTGCACAGCATGGGGCTTCTTCACCCAGCCTAGTGCTGCTCTCTTTCCCACTTTCTGGTTCTTGGAGCCAGATTCTACTTTGCATACCCTGAAAACAAACTCTTGAAATAAACTCAACTTAATTGAATCTCTGTGCTCATTGTCCTTAGGGAATGGAAAAGTTAGCAAGGTTGGAACTGAAGGGAGTTGTGTTGTTTCAAATGCTTCAGGGAAATGAGGAGTTTGTGCTAAGTCAGATATGGATTTATATTTCAATCAAATGTACCCTTGTGAATAACATTTTGATGCCTGTGAAGATGCTAGATGGTCCAGTCATCCACCAACCACTTATTTTCTGCTCCACTTTTCACACACACACTCACTAAACTTTTTAAAAGCCAGAGATTCCTGGGGAATATACCGTTGTTGCTTCCATTTCTGCTCTACATTTTAAACAATCTCTCATCTGAAACAGATTGCAGCTGGAATGTGTTTCATGTAAAAAGCAGGTAAATTATTAGTAACAGGTTTAGGATGTTAGAACTATTGTTGGCAAGGGAAAAGGCAGGAATAAAAGAGATATTCATGTGCTTTTCCATACAGCATTCAGAAAGAATTGCACAGGCAGTAATACTTGGCTTAGTTACAGTGGTGAAAGTTCCTATATTATTGGTTTTGGAACTCAATAGTGGTCTGTAAGAGCTATGAGGTTTGTGTTGCAGCAACCAGCTCAGATATCGTCTTGATTAACTTGTCTGACCCAAGGTGAGCTAAGCTCGACATGACAGCTTACTCCATGGTTTTAACCTCTTTATGCATGAATTGGACTTTTCAAAAAACATAATTTTATTAATCCAGATTTTCAAGATAGCCTACAATAGAGAACCATAAAACAAAGAAAAAACAAATAAAAGCAGATTAAAACTAGAGTTAAGAATTTCAGTTATATGAGGCTCATTATAATGCATAAACATCAGCTTCCCTACTATACCTATGAAATGTGTGAAGCAGTAGGTTGGTTATCACTTTGTGAGTAATGGAAAAAGGTTAGCAAGAACCACATTTTCAGTGCATATCTTATGCATGACAGAATATAAAATACTTAGAAAAGGATGCTGTGATCACTAAGGTCTAGGATAGATTTCTAAAAAGCAAGTTATGCCAATTTTCCTTTAAACATCTGGACATTAAGAAAGTAAGATTGCCAACAGATGTGAAGAAATTATCCACAACATGGGGAGGGGGGAGAGAGAGATGTGAAAACTCACGAATCAATGTCAGTAAAAAGAATACTTATTCATTTTAAAGCAATGACTCTTACTGTTAAGAAGAATAGAATTTTAAAGGCAAATCTGTTGATTACGTAGTTAGAAAAGGTTAAGTTCAGTTGTTTGATATTATACACATATGGGTGTTTGCATATTAATAAACTGTATGTTCTAAATTACTACATCAAACAATATATGTTAAAGACAATAGATATTACCAGAAGTGTAATACAATGTGTGAAAAACAGAATATTTGGGGACACCTCATCTTTTCTCTCTCTGAATAATTGCAGCTGAGGTATGAAAAAGGTGGATGTTTGAATAAAGCAAGGGTGTAGGAATAATGAAAGGGTGGGAAGTAGCTGTTTTAAACAATGGCAAAAGTTTGAATAAAGTTGATGTGGGGGGATCCAGAGAGGAAAGTGGCAGAGTTTTAAACGACATAAGAAGTTTGATTGATGGTGAGATGAACAAACACTGGGTGTGTGCTTTGTTTTAAAAAGCAGTTTTGACAAGGAGAAATAACAGAGATGATTAGAACACACAAGCTGATTCCAAATAGAGCAGAAAAAGAGCAAAATTGTATGGGCAGTGAACAATTCCACATCATATTGAAGCTTAGTGGCATCAACATGTTCAAGTGATTCCTTTGTGATATGGCATTTCAATCAGGACACCAGTTATAGATACACTTATCATTGCAGGTGGAGTCTTTTGGATGATATGTGGATTCAGAATGAGACCTCCGTGAATGAATTCATTCTTCTTGGCTTCACCAGTCACCCAACATTGCAACGTATCCTATTGACACTGTGCCTAGTCATATATCTCATCACTTTATTTGGCAACAGCCTCATCATCTTCTTGATCTGGGTTGACTCCCGCCTCCATACAGGAATGTACTTTTTCATTGCTAACCTTTCTTTCTTAGACATATTCGGCACACAGGTCACTTACCCCCAGATGCTATTCCATATGGCTTCCAGAACCAATAATATCTCTTTCAACAGATGCATGGCTCAGCTCCTCCTGACTCTGTTCTGTGGAATGGCTGAGTGCTTCATCTTGGCTGTCATGGCATATGATCGCTACGTGGCCATATGTCAACCACTGAGGTACCCAACCATCATGAGGATGCAAGTGTGTATCCCGATGGCAGTAGCCTGTTGGCTAGTAGGCTTCTTCAATGCTGCAGCACTGACAGTTATCACCCTAAGTTTCCCCTTCTGTGGACCCAACAAAATCAACCATTTCTTTTGTGAGGAGCCTGCTGTGTTGCAGCTGGTTTGCATGGACACCTATACAGTAAGAGTCCTCATCTTTGCCCTGAGTGTCATTGTGCTCATGTTGCCGTTCACTTTTATAGTGATCTCCTACATCTGCATTGCCAGGGTGGTGTTCAGCATAAACTCAGCAGAGGGACGGCAACGAGCTTTCTCCACTTGTGCTACCCACCTCACTGTTGTCACATTGTTCTACACCACCATCAGCTTCACTTACTTGCAGCCCCGGTCTGAACGAGCTGCAGACCAGGAGAAGAAAGCTTCTGTTTTCTATGCTTTTTTCTCCCCAATGCTGAACCCTGTCATTTACAGCCTGAGGAACAAGGATGTTAAAGGAGCCTTGTTCAAAGTGATGGGGAAAGTAAGCTGAGTCTCACCTTTGGAAAGGGGTTCCCATCTTTAAAAATCAGGAAAGAAATGGTTGTATGGAAGAGGTGGATGAATTTGGGTATATTAACGTTAGACCAGCTGATAAACAAAGAGGATGAATTTTATATATATTCCATTTTAAGAGACAAATATAGATTACCTATAAATGCTCAGTGGCAGCATCTCCAGATAAAAGACTTGCTGACCACCATCTATGGACCAGGAACTTTTACAGAGACCCCAGAGATGTTGAAGCAGTTGATTCATTCTTAAACAACAACAACAAAACGGCCATCAACCTATGTAAATCTTTGTTATTAGCAAACTATTTGATATATTGGTATTGCTGGAGGAATGGAATATAGAAATAGAGATCTGGAAAGCACAGTTTGGCAGTATCTACCTCTTACATATCCAAGGAAGTTAGTCTGTTCCACATACTTTATACGCACAGCAGAAGACACCAGTATAGCCAAGGCAAAAACAGCTGCAATGGACTTCTCACAGTGTTGATTTAAACCCAAACATCACTATCAGAAAACCTCTTTATTCAGCATTCATCCTGATTTGTTTGTGGGGAGATTGGATTATGTCTGTTATCTACTGATAGTTCATTCTGATTACTTTACAAGGCAGATAGATGGTGTTGCATTGGGCAAATGTTATCTTACACTTTCCAGGGCATTTTCCTATCACTTTTCTTATTTGAAAAAGCCCAACTCTGGGGGACAAACGGAACCTTTCACTCTCTCACTTTTGTCTTTGCACCTGACCTTGAACCCAAAGCATGAAATGATCCACGAGCAATTTTGTTGTGAAGAGAGTGACATCACAAAAGACAAAGAGCATCATTTGCTTAATGGGGTTGCTACAGGTATATCAATTGTATATTTATTTATATATTTTATATGATACAAATGTTTCCTTAATTACTTACTTACTTACAATAAATGTAGCCCATGCCCATCTTTGCTTCACACTTTTGTCTGATTCACACATAGATATAGATGTTTAGAGATGCTACCCTGCTGTCCTAAGGGGATATATGTTGTATCAGCTGTTTCAATGATATCCATAATGATATATTTTTTTTAAAAAATCATTTGATCAGCACAGAACTAACCCTAACCTTCATGGCACAGGACCTCCAGAGATGCATAGATATTAACCCCATGCCACTCTAAGGTTTATGAAATTAATTCAGGTGAAAAGAATGATTGGTGGGGTGAGAGCAGTTTGAGTCAGAGCATCTTGGCGCTTTTGCGTCTGAAGACTAACAAGATCTCAGGGGGCTTGCTGTCTCCCTGGAGATCTGATGAAGGAGTCGTGAGCTTGGCTATCAGAAACTTTAAGTCATATTGCTACCTGTGCTCAGCCTGTGTGCTCATGGGATCAAGTGTTGAAAAGCACCCTAGAGGCCATGCAGTCCAACTCCCTTCGCCCCAAAGATTACATTATTATATACGTACAGATAAATGAAAGAGTAAGTGGAATCTGTTTAGTAATACAGTCATACCTCATGTTACGTTTGCTTAATGTTACGTTCTTTCAGGTTACGTCCTACGGCAACCCGGAAGTGCTGGAAAGGGTTACTTCTGGGTTTCGCCGCTCACGCATGCGCAGAAGTGCAAAATGACATCACGCGCATGCGCGAAATCAGCAAATCGCAACCCGCACGTGCGCAGACACGCTGCTGAGGGTTGCACTCTTTTCATGTTGCAAACGGGTCTCCGTAACGGATCCCGTTCCCAACGAAAGTCACCACTGTACTAATAATTTGTAATCCAGAATTAGGAAGGACCCTGTAGGCCATCCACCCAGACTCCTGACAGGTTGCAACATTAATATATAGTTTTTTGTGTGTGTATTTTAAAGAAACAGGTCAAAACCACAATGCAAGAGTAAAATTAAAATACTTCTTCCTTTCTCATGTAAGTTTCTCCAACACACAAATACATCAACCAATACATATCCCCCCTCTGTCCATTGGTTTTTTTTGTGTGTGAAGCTAATAATATGAATGTCAGTAATGAAACTGCTCCATCCGAATTCATCCTTCTGGCACCCTATTGCAGTGACCTCTACCCGCTGGGAAAAAAGGCCTAGTGTAAGATGGGTATTAAAAACTGCACAGGACAACATTATGAGATTTAAAAATTGGCCACAATTTTGTTCATTCCATATGTAGGTAGGCTTTGGCTGAAGCATTGGGCGTATATTCATTCTCAGTCCCATGTTTGGGGCAAGGGGCTGACACTTGAGCAGAATCAAACTTGGAGTGGAAGGACCACCTCAAGGAATCCCTGCCTCCTTAGACATGAGTATTACATCTGTGGAGCCTCCCAGTCCTTTGTCAATTGCCCCAGAGGCTTGTCCTTCAAGGTCTTCCCATATTTTTATTAAGGTCAGCATTGTTCTTGATTTATGAAAAGACAGCTACCCTTTCTAACACAGAGAGTTCTCTCAAGGAAATGTCCTGTTTCTTTTCTCTTTGTAAATGCATTTGTGTGTACATGTGTGTTTATAATCTTATAGAGGAACATACAATGAACACAAACATCAAGTATTCCTTACAAAGTAATGCAACATTAGGTACAATTGTGGCTATAGAATTCAAGATTATTATTTTTTGAAACATACATGACCTTTCTGTACGATTTAGTTAAGATGCAATTGACTAGCTAAAGGCCTTTGAAAAACTTCTGGCAGTCTTGCCTTGGTGGAAAAGCACTTGGGGTAGAAATCCCCAAAGGCATTATTGTCTATATATGAAAGGAAACCGTGAAATCCACAAGCAACCCACAATGAATGCTACCAACAGGGAGAAGGCTCATCTCACAGGTAAGGAAATGAATGTGTTATGAATGGGTGAACAAAATTTAGTGGGACACATCATTAGTTTGTATTGAAGAAATACAATCAAAATGAATAAAGGTATGGCACCAGTTGTGATATAGTCAAATATAGAATGACTCTCTACTGACCTCTAACATACTATGAATTTTCATCTGCATGTAAATGAATGAGAACTCATTCAGAGCCAACAGCTCAACTGAAGTTAGTTGCACTTAATACCTATTGATATTTATATTAAGTCATGAATAACTTGACCCAGTGGTTTCAATTGACATAGAAAGTGCAACCTTACAGATAACTACTTAGAAGTCTATCTCAATTAGTTTAGTAATGCTCACTCAGAGACAACTTTCTTCAGGTATGCAGCCATAGTGTGGCTCTGACACAAAGCATTTTAAAGGATAATGAGAAGCAATTATTTAATAAAATGTCACACATTAGTGGTAACCCATGGAATCTCACATTCTGAACTTTTGTCCACATCTGTTGTTGTTGTTATTGTTGTTTATCTTGCATGTGTGTATCATCTTCTTTTGTGTTTGGATTTCCACATATGGGAAAGCAAATATTTGCACAATAGATTAGAATTAGTTTTTGTGTGCTGCAAATGAATTTGTCCATGTATTCTATACGTCCTTACAGGATTGCTTAATTATAAGATAGCCAGAGGTTTGAAGCAGGCAACAGTAGATTGAAAAGAAATATGAAAAAATCAGATTAGAAATCCCCTAAGAAGAGTTAACATATAATACCTGACAATCCAACTAACCATGCACTTCTTGAATTTCATCCTTTAAAAGCCATTGTGTATAAGAGAGAGTGCTTCTAAATGACATAGTGAATTTAATTGATGGACTCAGTTGCTACCAGATTATACCGATGGTTTTCTTTAGGGTTTTCAGAAGAGGACATGTTAAATGTAACTGAATTTAAACATCAATATACATATGTCAGGGAGCCCAAGCCTAATTAGGATTTCCCATCTGTGAACACTCAGGTGTCTAAATATTTGGGTATGTTGTCAATGTTTGAACAATTGACACAGAAAGCACCTGGTTAGCTCAATTGGTTAGAGTCTGGTGCCGATAGCACTCTGGTTGCAGGTTTGATCCCTATATGTGACAGCTGCATATTCCTGCATTGCAGAAGAAGGGGGTTGGACTAGATCAGCCTTTCTCAACCTGTGGGTTCCCAGATGTTGTTCAACTACAACTCCCATCACCCCTAGCTAGCAAGGCCAGAGCCCAGGGATGATGGGAGTTGTAGTCCAACAACATCTGGAGACCCACAGGTTAAGAACCGCTGAACTAGATGATCCTCAGTGGCTCCTTCCAATTCTGTAATGTGGCTTTCCACACCACACTCCATCAAAAGAAAATGTGAATAAAGAACTGTATATTAGGGGGAAATGTGCATAGAAATGCATATATCAATGAAAACAGCATATGCAAATGTATTATATTAGGGAATGTTGCTTGCAGAAATTAAGAGGAATATGAGGGTAAACAACTTTGAATTTTCATGTGGATTTTTTTTTTTTATGCAAGCAGATGCAAAATGGTGGTGAATTGAACTCAAGCCTGGGGAAAAAACAGAGAAAGAGAGTGGATAACGAGAAGTTTGTCTCTGTCAATTAATAGTAGAAATGTGTGGGGACATGCAATGAAGCTGCAAGCTACAAGGTGTAGAACAGACAAATGCTAGTACCCCTTCAAAGGTAAATCACGGAATCCATTGTTAAAAGAGACAGTGATTGTCAGCTACTTAAATGTAGAATCATAGCATTATGGAGTTGCGAGGGACCATTGAATGACTTTCAAAGAGTTTTAGACAAAGACTATCAGTTGCTCCTAGTTCTCCTTCCACTGTTTAAAGCAGTATGCCTCTGAATGCCAGTCTCTTGGAATCAGATATAGAGGCAATAAACCAATCAGAGCTTTCAGAATTCATCATCCTTGGCTTTAAAAATCTGCAGGAGGTACACTTCTTGCTGTTCAGTGGATTCTTGATCATCTATTTATTCACTGTGCTGTGGAATACCTTCATCATCACCATGGCCATAGTGGACCAGAGGCTCAGAACTCCCATGTATTTCTTCCTTGGAAACCTCTCCTGTCTTGACATCTGCTACATCACTACCACCATCCCCCAAATGTTGGATCTCCTTCTGACAGAAAGTAGCACCATCTCCTACACAGGCTGTGTGCTCCAGCTGTTTTTCTTCTTTTCCTTTGTTGGCATTGAATGCCTTCTTTTGGCAGTAATGGCTTTTGACCGCTATGTAGCCATCTGCAACCCATTGCGCTATTCATTGATTATCAAAAGGAATGTTTGCTTGCAGCTGGCTACTGCCTCCTGGGTGGGTGGTTTTCTCAACTCTGCCGTACACACCTATTTTGCCTTTCAGTTACCCTTCTGTGGAGACAACCGCCTAGATGCTTTCTATTGTGACATTCCACCATTGCTGAAATTGTCATGTGGGGACATTTCCCTCAACCAAAAGCTCTTGTTAACCATTGGGTTGTTCATAGCCTGGACACCAATGTTCTGTATCCTTCTCTCATATGTGTACATAATTTCAAGTGTTTTGAAAATACGATCAACAGAAGGGAGGCAAAAGGCTTTCTCCACATGCTCTTCTCATCTAACAGTGGTTCTTCTGTTCTATGGTAGTTGCATCTTCACCTATTTGAGACCTGTTCCCAAAGAGTCATCGGTGAATACAAAGCTGATCCCACTGATGTATAGCATATTGACTCCTTGTTGCGCAATGTATATATAATGGGATTCAACAAGGGAGTCAATAT
>JAXCMG010010381.1:0-10721 GCA_034642415.1 Podarcis siculus
TTAGGCATGGCATGGAGAAAGTGGATAGGGAACAGTTTCTCTCCCTCTTGTGCACATCCGATGAAGCTGAATGTTGGAAGACCTTCAGGGAAGGCAAAAGAAAGTGCTTTCTCACACCATGCACAGTTAAACTACAGAACTCTCCCGCAGGAGGCAGGAATGGCCACCAACTTGGGTGACTTTAAAAGAGGATTAGAAAAATTCAGGGAGGAGAAGGCTAGCGATGGTGGCTGTGCTCACCATGTTGGCGGCAGCAGGGCTTCTGAATAACTGTTGCTGGAGACCACAGGAGGGGAGAGGCCTCTTGTGCTTGGGCTCTGTTGGCTACTGTAAGAACAGAATGCTGGACTCGCTGGGCCTTTGGCGAAATCCTGCAGGCTTTTCTTTTGTTCTTAAGAGAGGTTATAGAAACTTGGTAGGAAAAAGAAGGGATTGTCTCCAACTACGTTCTGCTTAGAGAAGACTCACAATGTGTCTACTCTTTTAGGTAAAAGGTAAAGGGGCCCCTAACCATTAGGTCCAGTCGTGACCGACTCTGGGGTTGCGGCACTCATCTCGCTTTATTGGCCGAGGGAGCTGGCCAGCATCCTAATCCCTGACAGGATTCTAGTTTTTGTTGTTGTTGTTTTTTTAAAAAAATATTTATTAAGGTTTTATAAAAAAAGACAAGAATGTCAAAACAAAAAAAAATACAGAAGAAAAACAAAAGATACAAAGATACAAAAAATACATAAAACGCAACAAACACAAAAAATGATTAAAAACCAATCAATTTTTTCAAATTTTAAAATTCTCATTATCTTGTTTCTCTGACCTCCTCACACCTCCCTTTCTTGTATTCCCATTCAGATAATTAATTCAGCAAATCCTTACCCTCTTTCTTTAAATTTAACTCAACATCTCAACATATTATAGCTTTATATTTTCATCCATTATCTATCCATTTTTACATATTCTTATTAACCTTGTTACTAAGTCCACTTAAATCCAATCCAACATCATTTTAACATTCATTAATTTCACAATATTTCTGCAAATAGTCTTTAAATTTTTTCCAATCTTCTTCCACCGACTCTTCTCCCTGGTCATGGATTCTGCCAGTCATTTCCGCCAACTCCATATAGTCCATCACTTTCATCTGCCATTCTTCCAGAGTGGGTAAATCTTGTGTCTTCCAATACCTTGCGATGAGTATTCTTGCTGCTGTTGTAGCTTAGATAAAGAAAGTTCTATCCTTCTTTGGCACCAATTGGCCGACTATGCCCAGGAGAAAGGCCTCTGGTTTCTTTAAGAAGGTATATTTAAATACCTTTTTCATTTCATTATATATCATTTCCCAGAAAGCCTTTATCCTTGGGCACGTCCACCAGAGGTGAAAGAATGTACCTTCATTTTCTTTGCATTTCCAACATTTATTATCGGGCAAATGGTAGATTTTTGCTAGCTTGACTGGTGTCATGTACCACCTATATATCATTTTCATAATATTCTCTCTTAAGGCATTACATGCTGTAAATTTCATACCAGTGGTCCACAACTGTTCCCAGTCAGCAAACATAATGTTGTGTCCAACATCCTGTGCCCATTTAATCATAGCCGATTTACCGTATTTTTCGCTCTATAACACGCACCTGACTATAACACACACATCGTTTTTAGAGGAGGAAAAAAAGGGGGAAAATTCTGAATGAAACAGGGGATGTATCATTTTTGTGCTTCATGCTGTGGCCACAGACATGTGATCTGATGGTGAATTTGGGGTAGCCCAATGCAAAGATCCTGAGGATCCATGTGGATCCATGCTTTTTAACCACATTTTTGCACCATTGCAGCCCCAGGCAACAGTGGGTGCGTGATTTGGGGGGGCAGGCTGTAGCCATGGACATGCTATGTGATCTGATGGTGAATTTGGGGTGACCCAATGCAAAGATCCTGAGCATCCATGTGGATCTATGCTTTTTAACCATGTTTTTGCACCATTGCAGCCCCAGGCAACAGTGGGTGCGTGATTTTGGGGGGGCAGGCTGCTATGTGATCTGATGGTGAATTTGGGGTGGCCCAATCCAAAGATCCTGAGGATCCATGTAGATCCATGCTTTGTAACTACATTTTAAGTGGGGAGGGAAGGAAAAACACAGAAGGGACAAGGAGCACGAGAGCGGTGTGCAGAGAAGCAGCTGGCTAAGAATGCAGGAGAGGGGTTTAACGGGAGGGAAGAAAGGAAGGCAAAAGTTTCCCCAAACCGAAGCCAGCCCTCTCCCTCTCTCTCTCTCTCCTGCATGTTTTCTGGCTGCCTGCGAGGAGCACGGAGAGGAATTAGAAGGAAGGACGCTTCTGCTTTCCCCTCTGCTTGCCTGGAGGGGAGGGGCTTTCCCTGCTCTTTGTTCCGTTTGAGCAAACACAGCAATGAAACACAAGCGGGTGGGCAGTAAGACCCTGAGGCAGAATGCAGGAAAGCAGCAACTTCCTCTTTTCAGGTTTCCCTTCTCCGACGCAACGCGCGATTTGATTTTTGCTGATTTTTGTTCCTGCGCTCCCCTAGTCGGCTCCAGGGACCCCCCCCCCATTCGCTCAATAACACGCACAGACATTTCCCCTTCCTTTTTAGGAGAAAAAATCTGTGTGTAATAGAGAGAAAAATACGGTAACCGTTTCATCTTGGGTATTCCATTTCAGCAGCAAGTTATACATTCTTGAAAGTATCTTTGTTTTAGGATCTAACAGTTCTGTTTCCAATTTCGATTTTTCCACCTGGAAGCCGATTTTTTTGTCCAAATTATAGGCCTCCCTTATTTGATAATAATGAAGCCAATCTCGCACTTCATCTTTTAATTTCTCAAAACTCTGCAATTTCAGTTTATCTCCTTCCTGTTCCAAAATTTCCCAATATTTCGGCCATTTGGCCTCCATATTGAGCTTTTTCTGAGCCTTTGCTTCCATTGGTGACAACCACCTTGGGGTTTTATTCTCAAGTAAGTCTTTATATCTTGTCCAGACATTAAACAATGCTTTCCTGACAATATGATTTCTAAATGCTTTATGAGCTTTAACCTTGTCGTACCACAAATATGCATGCCACCCAAAAACATTGTTAAAACCTTCCAGATCCAAAATGTCTGTGTTCTCAAGAAGCAGTCATTCTTTCAACCAGCAAAATGCTGCAGATTCGTAATAAAGTTTAAGGTCTGGCAGGGCAAATCCACCTCTTTCCTTTGCATCAGTTAGTATTTTGAATTTTATTCTGGGCTTCTTGCCCTGCCAGACAAATCTAGAAATATCTCTCTGCCACTTCTTGAAACAGTCCATTTTGTCCAAAATTTGCAATGATTGGAACAAAAATAACATTCTTGGCAATACATTCATCTTTATAGCAGCAATTCGACCTAACAAGGAAAGCTTCAAATTTGACCATATTTCTAAATCTTTTTTCACTTCTGACCAGCATTTCTCATAATTGTCTTTAAATAAATTTAAATTCTTAGCAGTCATATTAACCCCCAAAATATTTTACTTTCTTAACCAATGTTAACCCTGTCTCATTCTGAAACCTTTCTTTCTCTATCGGTGTTAATTTTTTCTCAAGGACTTTAGTTTTTGACTTGTTCAACTTAAATCCTGCCACATGACCAAATTCTTGAATCAATTCTAAAACTCTTTTAACACTAGATTCTGGCTCCTGTAACGTCAATACCAAATC
This sequence comes from Podarcis siculus, assembly GCA_034642415.1. Lineage (NCBI taxonomy): Eukaryota > Metazoa > Chordata > Lepidosauria > Squamata > Lacertidae > Podarcis > Podarcis siculus. Next base: position 3,698 of record JAXCMG010010381.1, read on the forward strand.
ATCTGCAAAAGCTTTCAATTTATATTGTTTAGCTCCGACCTGTATACCTTTAATCAAACAGTCCCTTCTGATCATGTTTAGCAAAACCTCCAGGACTGAAATAAAAAGCAGTGGGGAAATTGGGCAGCCTTGTTGTGTCCCTTTCTCTATCTTAAATTCCTCTGTCACCACGTTGTTAACTATTAACTTAGCTTTTTGTTCTGAGTAAATTGCACTTATACCATTTTCGAACCCTTGACCGACCCCCATCCCCTGGAGATTTTTCTTCATAAAACTCCAAGAAATATTATCAAAGGCTTTCTCCGCATCAACAAAGATTAATACTGCTTTAGTATTAATGTTCACTTGCAACTTCTCCAAAATATTAATAATATTCCTCGTATTGTCAGTCTACCCGGGAGAAAGCCAGCTTGGTCTTTGTGTATCTGCAAAAATTTGGTAATCCACATTCAGCAGGGATATGGGTCGGTAGTTCTTAAGTTGTGACTTTTCAGACTCATTTTTCGGTATAAGTGTAATATAAGCTTCCTTCCACAACTCAGGCGCTTTTTCCCCCTCCATAATTTCATTGCAAACCCCCTTCAGTGGTTGAATTATCCAGTCCTTCAAAGATCTGTAGTATTTTGCAGTTATTCTGTCCGGCCCTGGAGATTTGCCCAACTGCATATTCTGTATGGCACCTTCTACCTCTTGTTCTGTAATCTTGTAGTTCAGCATTAACTTATTTTCTTGAGAGATTTTCTGCAGTCCATTTGTTTTCAAAAATTGGTCTATATCAAACTCTTTCTGTGGCCCTTGTGTATATAACTGTTTGAAATATCCCTGGAAGCATTTGAAATATCCCTGGAAGCATTTCCTAATTTCCACTGGATTCTGGATGTTTTTTCCTTCTATTTCCAAATTAATAATGGTGTTAAGCTTTTGTCTTTTTTTCATTTGCCAAGCTAACAACTTTCCGCATTTATTAGCCGACTCAAATGTCCTTTGTCTCATCTGTTTAATTTTCCATTCTATTTCCTGATTCATCATTTTCATATATTGAACTTGATATAACTTTATTTCTCTCAGAATCTCTTGTGACTTGGGTTTCGCTCTCAGTTTCTTCTCGCCCTCTTTTATTTTTTCCAAAATTTTATCCTTTTTCTCATTTTGGGTTCTCTTCTAAATTGCATTCTGTTGAATTAGAAACCCCCTCATGACTGCTTTACTTGCGTCTCATATTACTCTTTTTTCAATGGTAGTATTCATGTTTATCTCAAAATAGTCTCTCAAGGTTTTTTGGGCCTTTTTGATAACCTCTTGATCTCTAAACAAGGTGTCATTCATCCTCCATCTGAAGGAACCGGTTGATATTAATTTCATCTCCATTTTCACAGCATTGTGGTCGGAGCAAGTTTTAGGGCAAATTTCCACTTTTCGAGTCTTAGGTACCAGTCCTCTAGTTATCCAAATTTGGTCAATTCTTGTCCATGTCATTTTGGCCTCAGAGAAGAAGGTTCCCTCTCTACCCAAGGGGTTCTTCACTCTCCAGATATCAGTCAAGTCCATATTGTCAGTCATTTCAAAAAAAGTTTTTGGTAGTCATCATTTGTGACTACCTGTCTGTGTGACTTGTCCATATTTGTGGATACCACCCCGTTCATATCTCCCATCATAATAATGTTGTAATCCATATAGTCCAACAATGTCTCATGCAGCTTCTTAAAAAATTCAGATTTCCCCTCATTTGGTGCGTAGACTCCTACTATCAAAAATTTTTCTCCTTGTGTTTGAATTTCAATTGCCAAAAATCTTCCTTGTTCATCTTTAAAAATAAATTTCGGTGATAGGCTCTCTTTTGCATAGATTACAAATCCTCTCTTTTTGACTTTGTCTGATGAAATGAGCTCTTGACCCAACCTTTTATTAATCAATACTTTCCTGTGTAGCCTTATCACATGTGTTTCTTGCAAACAGATCAAGTCCAATTGTTCTTTTTTCAGAATATGAAATACCTTTCTCCTTTTCTCCGGGGAATTAAAACCGTGAACATTCCAGCTTAATAGTTGCAGAGACATGGTGTATATATTTTTTATTTTCCTCCAACTGCTCCCAGTAATTGTTCTTCATCTGACGGTGGTATCACCTTCTCTAACTTGTCCAATCCCAAAGATGGTAGTGTGGTGTCTTGTACTCCTGATCTTAAAGCTCCTGGCTCTTTTTCAGCCTCTCTTTGCAAGTCCTCTCCGTAGTCTTTCAGAAATTTTTCTTTATCTTCCACTGTTCTTATTTTAACCTTTTCCCCTTTAAAAGTAAATGATAGGCCTTGAGGGAATTCGCACCTGAATATAATTTTTTTTAAAATAGATTTTTATTAAGAATTTTTATAACAACAAAGGCAAAACACAACAATACAATCACAACAAACAAAAGAAAAAATAACATGTATATTTTCATATCTCATTTTCTTATACCTTACTTCCCCAACTTCCTCATGCTTCCCTTTTCTGTATTCCAATTTCCAACCAAATAATCAGCAAATCTTCTCCTATTTTAATTTAACTTAATCTTATATATTCTCTTTATCTTAACCATTACCGCTAGCAACCATTTACTCACTAATCCAACATCATTTTATCCTTCATTAATTTTGCAATATTTCTTTAAATAGTCCTTAAATTTTTTTCATTCTTCTTCCACTGCTTCTCTTCCCTGGTTTCGGATTCTGCTCGTCATCTCTGCTAGACCCATGTAGTCAATCATTTTCACCTGCCATTCTTCCACAGTGGGTAAGTCCTGTGTCTTCCAGTACTTGGCGATGAGTATTCTTGCTGCTGTTGTAGCATACATAAAAAAAGTTGTATCCTTCTTTAACACCCCTTGGCCGACTATACCCAAGAGAAAGGCCTCTGGTTTCTTAGGGAAGGTATATTTAAATACCTTTTTCAGTTCATTATAGATCATTTCCCAGAATGCCTTAATCTTCGGGCAGGTCCACCAGAGGTGAAAGAATATGCCTTCATTTTCTTTACATTTCCAACATTTATTGTCCGGCAAATGGTAGATCTTAGCGAGCCTGACTGGGGTCATGTACCACCTATATATCATTTTCATAATATTTTCTCTTAAGGCATTGCATGCCGTAAATTTCATCCCGGTGGTCCACAACTTCTCCCAGTCAGCAAACATAATGTTATGGCCAATGTCCTGAGCCCATTTAATCATGCTTGATTTAACCGTTTCATCCTGTGTGTTCCATTTCAACAGCAAGTTATACATTTTTGACAAATTTCTCGTACTGGGTTCTAACAACTCAGTCTCCAATTTTGATTTTTCCACCTGGAAGCCAATTTTACTATCCATCTTAAAAACCTCATTTATTTGATGATAATGAAGCCAGTCTCTCACACTCCCTTTTAATTTCTCAAAACTGCAGTTTCGGTTTATCCCCTTCCTTCTCCAAAATTTCCCAGTATTTTGGCCATTTAGATTCCATATTTAACTTTTTGACTGCTTTAGCTTCCATTGGTGACAGCCACCTTGGGGTTTTATTTTCCAACAAATCTTTATATCTAAGCCAGACATTAAGTAGTGCTTTTCTGACAATATGGTTTTTGAAACCTTTGTGAGCTTTAACCTGGTCATACCATAAATATGCATGCCACCCAAACGTATTATTAAAACCTTCTAAGTCCAGGACATCTGTGTTCTCAAGAACATCTGTGTTCTCGCACCTGAATATAATTTTGTTTCCTCTCAGCAGGGTCACCAAATCTCTGTAATTAGACCTAAGATCCAAAAGATATTTTGGGATATCCTTGAAAATCTTGACGCTTGCTTCACCTATTTCAAGGGTCTTCTGAAAGTGCAGGTTTAGTATTCTATCTCTCTCCTCTTTCGATTGGAGGGAGATCAAACAGTCTCTCACCCTGTTCTTCCTCCCTCCTCTTCCAAGTCTGAAAGCACTTACTATCTTAAAGTCTGGTTTTTCTGTATCTAGTCCCCAAAACTCTGTAAATTCCTGCGTAAGGAAATCACTCAAACTTCCTTTCTCAAGTTCAGGTACTGCCCTGATCCTCAGATTAGTCTGTTTTTCTTTTAATTCAATCATAGACAGCAATGATTTGTGGTCTTCCAGCCGTCTATATATTGGTGGTATCTTTTCCTCTACAGCCACTGCTATTTCCTTCGCTTCTTGAGCTGTCTTACGATTCAAAGAAGATTCCTGCACCAGTTTCTCAATAGATTCTGTATTTGAGTTCACCTTCTGCCCCAAATTGTTAATGTTTAAAGTGTTTTGGTCAAGTTGTTTACTTACTTTTTCCAAAGATCCAATAATTTTATCTAGTGTTGAGGCAATTGAGCTTTCTTCTGAAGCCATTCCTTTAAATCCTAGTTGAGCTGGATCTTTCCCCCGGTGGGGCAGAAGGACCGGATGCTGAAGCTCTTCGCTGCTGCTGCAGTCTAGTTTTAGCCGATCTTGTTGTTCCTTCTTGAGGCAAATTTGCCATAACACTTTATCTGAGGTTCAAGGTCAGTCCCACAGTCTGAGCTTGTTTAGCAGTGGAAAATTCCCAGGCCAGTTAGAAGGGGAAAGTCCCCTGACCAGTTGTAACAGTTTCAGAAATCCTCTAGGGGGACACAGTAACAATCAAAGTTCGTAACCATAAATTAACTTTTCCAACTTTCACTGTTCCCCTTTAGTGTAAAAAGCAACAATGTCAAATATGTCAAATATAGAGAGAACCTTCAGAGTCAAAGTATCTTTCTTGCAGAGTTAGCTGTCAATCTGTTACAATGTCCATAAAGGCACACTTAACAATACAGCAGTTCCATTATCCTGGCATTCCGTTCCCAGGCATTGAGTGGTGATTTTGTTCTCTTTTAAAACTTTTTTAAAGCAAGAAAAGGTTTCCTCCACTTCTCCCTCCCTCTTCTACACCTCGGGGAGGGAGTCTCTTGTACTGATGTTCAATTTAAAGTCCTTTTAAAACACAGTTTCCCTCAAACTTAGCAGAAACGATCTTTGCTTTGATCTGGATACAAAAAAGCAGAAGGCGGACTTCCTGTTTAAGCCTCACCGCTTCGGTCCAAATTCCTCTTTTTATTTCTTTTAAACCCCGGTCTTTATGCTTGACCTACTCACGGGTAGTTGTTCAATTAGCCGAATTGTCACAGGAAAATGGTCGGCGCTCTCCGGCAACAGCTGCGCGGCTTCGCTCCGCAGAAGTAGCAGTTGACTCACAGCACCGCGCCAAGCACCCCGCTACGTTCCGGAGCCAAGCACCCCGCTACGTTACCGGGCTCCTTTGCCTATCGGGGGGCGCAAAAGGTGCCCGCCGGGTCCCACGGCCACAGGCTTCTCCTGCCTGTGGGTTTCAAGAGGGTCCCTGCTTCGCCGCAGCGGCAGGACCCGATTTCTGCTGAGCTGTGTTCCTCAAACACAGAGGGATTCCGCCATTACCGATGGCGCCACCTCCGGAAGTTCTAGTTTTTGAATCCATTACCCTCTGGTCTTTGGGGAAGGCTGCAACAAAATCGCCAACCTGCAGTGAAACATGAGCATCTTTGTGCTTGCAGATACATGTCTTGTTCTGTTCCCACCCGCTTGCCTCTCTCTGTGAATGAAGTGAATGGTTACTTTTCTCTCTGCCCAGGACCAGGCTGGCCTCTCTCTTTGGACAGGATCAGACAGCTACAGAATCTGGAAATGTGCTCTTCCAATACAGGCCTTCCAAGCGGGCCAAAATTAGTCATCCAGCTACCGGTAAGTAAACTGTTCACAATGCCTAGGAACATAAGACGAGCCCTTGTGGACCAGGCCAGTGGCCCATCTAGTCCAACCTTTGGTTCTGAAGCCCAACAGAATCAACTGGGTTGGTCAACTCCCGAGTAGTGCTGGGGAGAGACCCCTGACCTGGGGCCCCAGAAAGGTGCTGGTGGTCTGTATTCACCACACTGAGGTAGATGGACCCAGTGGTTTGATGCCATACAAGGCAACTTCCTGTTTTTCATTAATCTGAGCAACTGGCTTGGTCCCAAGACAAGGGAGCTAACTTGGCATGATGTTTGCAAGCAATGCTCTGTTTGTAACAGAGCACTTACCCTTCTCATGTGCTGCTCCAGCTGCAGGTCTGCCCACCCAGAAGCATCCTCCTGCAGCTGCTCCTGCGGCCGCTGCTGCTCCTGCGCCCACTGCAGCAGTGCAGTCAGTCTTCTTCACTACAGTTGTTCATGCATATTTATTGTGAGTACTACAGCAGAGGGGATGAGCTGCAGTGTGTTCTTGCTACCTAAGTCCTGTGCTCACATCTTTTGCAATCATCTCTCCATCTTGCCTGGCTTGTTTGGAAAGAGGTGCAGCTGAATAGTAATAATAATAATAATTTATTTTTTATACCCCAGCCACTCTGGGCAGCTTCCAACCAAATATTAAAAAGAGTACAGCATCGGACATTAAAAACTTCCCTAAACAGGACCACCTTCAGTTGTCTTTTAAAAGTAAAATAGTTGCTCATTGCCTTATTGCCTTGACATCTGCTGGGAGGGCGTTCCACAGGGCAGGTGCCACTACCGAGAAGGCCCTCTGCCTGGTTGCCTGTAACCTCACTTCTCACAGCGAGGGTACTACCAGAAGGGCCTCGGGGCTGGACCTCAGTGTCTGGGCTGGACGATGGAGGTGGAGAAACAGTGGGGGTGGTCAATTGGGGCGGATGGGGCACCGCCAACTCAACCTCATCTTGCCCCCACCTGCCTCTTGTTGTTTTTTTACTTCCAGCCAATCAGGCTATGGATATCATTGACTCTGGCTCGATGTGCTGTTGATTCCCTTGCCTTATGCCATACCACTGAAAGCAGGTCCAGTAGGAAGGTGCCCCCTCATTCTGCCCCCAGCTGGCTCCCACCTGCCTGCCTTCTTACGTCCAACCGATCCAGAGGGCAGGACTTCCTGTCCGCTTCCTCTTCCCCCTCAGTCTCCATGCTGCCATGGTAGAACACAGCAGGGAGGAGGATGGGGACAGCCCTAGACTTAGCTGGCCCTTCT
>JAXCMG010010382.1:0-26980 GCA_034642415.1 Podarcis siculus
AATTTATTTGTGATGCAAAGCCATGGAAAGGACTTTGGGGGTGGAGTGGGGGAGAAAATAATATTTCCTCTGCAGCATGATTTCTCCTTCCCACATTCCTCTCCTCTCCTCTCTGGGATGGAGCTGTGCACTTGGGAGATGCTCCCCGCAACAGGGAGGGGAGGGAAGAGTTGCTGCTGTCACCACCACCGTTCAGCTGGTGCCTTTGGGGAGGCAGCCAGACCACTTCGCTCGGTGGGCTGCGTTCACAGCTGCCTCTTTTGTGGGGCTGAAAGGAAGATTCTGGCTTCTCCTTCCTCAGCAGTCTGGGCTGGAGGGTGGGTCACTCCAGCTGTAGCCAAGGCAAAGTGGGGAAGCATCCCTCACCCAACTTTCACCCTTAATTTTTTTGCACCCAGGGCAACTGCCCCGATGGCCCCTACCATGCTATGTCCCTGCCTCCTATAGCCTACAGTGGACTAACACCAGCCTTCCATGTTATTCTCTTTCTTTCAATTATTACAGTTCCACATACTACAATTAACTATACTGGTGGCACAGTAAAATTGAATGGTTAGCATTAGCATCAATACCTGGAAAGTTTCGTTCCAAAACTGTTATTATATGGTCTCAGACCATTAGCCTAATTGCCCTGTATAAAAGGGTGTTGTAAGTATGTGGACAGAGAAGGAACATCCTACACTGCCAGAAGTGCTAGACAGAGACAAGTGCCAGAGTGATAGTGAGAGGGAGAAGGCAGGGAAATGTTGGGCATATGATTTATTTTGATTGCTCTGCTGGTGGGTCTTTTGATTCTGTACTTCCTGAAACAGCTCTGGTGGTGTCATGCAGACACTTCCCTCCAGGGCCGCTTCCACTTCCTTCCATTGGAAGCATGTGGCGGACTGCGATCAGGCTCTATCAAGAGACATTCACTAAGGTATTTCTTTCTAAATAACTGGCTGAGAAGGAGAATTCATGAAGCGAAGCATGAATTATTTTCTTCTCGTGGTAACTGTGGATAACTATGGTCTTTATGAAACCTTCTGGAATGAATTTTATAGGAGAAATCAATATGTGATATCTAGGAGACTTGGGGTGCAATCTCCTGGGAGGTGGGGGGTGTTGAAAGGCAGTTTAAGCACTCATGTTATTTTCACACCAACCCTGTGGTTGGGCTGAGAGCTAGAGACTAGCCCAAGGTCACTCAGTGAGCTCTGGGGCAGAACTGCATTTCTGCTTCTCCCCAATCCCAGTCCAACACTCTGACCACTGGAAAGTCATCATAGAAAAGCATCTCCCCAGGCCTGGGTACTCTAATAGTTCTAACTTGAAATACATTTTGAAAGTGCCCAACCCAGGGAACAAATATCCTAGTATTTCTCACAAGTATATAGGCGGTCCACTCAGGAACTGACTTCTTGTTAGCATCTCTGGGTTACAGAAAGATCTCTGAAATGTCCTCAGAGGCCAGTGCACTCTCACACACTTGTGGGCAGAATGAAGATTCAGGGACAGAAAATCTGATAGCTTAGTTCAGACTGGAGAATATATAGGCTTCTTCTTTTTTCAGCTGCCCAGATAAAAAGTGAAATGCGCAAATACTTTAAAATCTGATTCACAGTATGAATGACCAATGCCAAATGGGCAAATCCCCTCTTGCTCAAAGAAGTTAAAGGGTCAGGAAAGGCTAGCCATGGAGGCATGCCAGGATTGAAACATGCGGTTGTACAATGAGAGTGGCTCAGAAAACTTTACAGAAGCGGGAAGAAAAAAGCTAAGCAATTTATCAGGAACTAGTGATCAGTATGTCTGTTTCAGTTCAGAAGCATAACATCCAGTGGAGCCACAACTTACACTCTTTGCAATGATGTGTTCCATTTTAACTTCCAGCTAGGAGGTTTACAAGCTCATAAACACAGGGGCTGATTCATTTATCTGTTTTAAAATGTTGTTGCACCAGCATTTCTCAAGCAGTTAGTAGCAGTTGGCTCCAAGGGTGGATGGACTACAAGTTAGTGAAGTTATCAGGCACCCCATCTAAAACATACCACGCAGCTAGCTGAAGCATTTAATATGCTCCATAAGTAATATGCTTCAAAGTAAGTGGAACAAAACCAAGAGCACATGCATCTCTGGGTGCCGTCCTGTCTGTTTGCAACATCACTTTTTGGTGTGGCTGCATAAGGAGCTTACAGATGGGCTGAGATCTAAGATGGGCATGTACAGGGAACCCCTGACTTCTGCAGGGGTTGCGGTCTGGGTCCTTGCATGCAACAGCGGAGCACACGTAAGTCCTGTTAAGCATAATTATTTAATTGACACTGAAATGGGGAATGCCTGTGTGTAATTGAAACGGACATGGGGGATATTTCACTGGAGTATACCTGTAGGGACTGGGCAGAGGAGGAATGGTGGAGACTGCCTCCCCATGCTGACCCTTCCAGGGAGGAGGAAGAGGAAGACAGTATAGATTTACAACAGGGGGTTGAGGGAGGTCGCAGCTCAGAGGCAGATGAGGGGGAAAGCTGGGAAATCATGGGAGAGGGCTAGAACAACACCCAGCTGATACGTTGTCATTAGAATGCATTCCAGACCCTCCATCTCCCAGAACCCGGTGAGCCTTAAAAGCAGAAGAGCAAAGAGGTCAAAGACAGAGGGCACGGAGCAGCACATGTAGAGGAGACAATGAGAATGAGGAATGGGGGAGTGGGCAAGACAGGGAGAGGGGGTGGAGATTCACTTGGGACAACGCCATTATCCAAGAGGCTGGGTTCTTTAGCCTCTCTCTGTAAAGACTGAAATCAAGAAGAATGCTAAGAGACCTTTCCTTGTCTTTATACTTTCCTGGGCAACCTACTGGGAGCCACTAACAGCATCCTGACAATACCAAGTTAGAAACAGCTCTCTTTGAGTGCCTAGAATAGTTGATTCAGGTAGGTAGCCGTGTTGGTCTGACACAGTCTAAATAAGTAAGTAAGTAAGTAAGTAAGTAAGTAAGTAAATAAAGTCCAGTAGCACCTTAGAGACAAACTAAGTTTGTTCTGGGTATAAGCTTTCGTGTGCATGCACACTTCTTCAGATACACTGAAACAGAAGTCACCAGACCCTTATATATAGTGGGAGGGTGGGGGTTTTCTCAGAAGAGTAGTAAGAGATGGGTGATTGACTCAATGGGTATGGTAAACCTGTTGACGACTGTTAACGACTGCAATTAGTCCTACAGGAAAAAGCATGGGATAGTATGCAGATGACCAAAAATAGCTTCAGCATGTGTAATGAGACAAGAATCCAATATCTCTATTCAGACGAGGTCTCTCCATAGTTTTCAGTTTAGTAATACGTTGTAATTTCTCTTTCAAGTCTATTTCTGAAATTCTTTTGCAATAAGACAGCCGGTTTGAGATCTGTACTGAATGTCCTGGGAGACTGAAGTGTTCTTCTACTGGCTTCTCTGGCTCCTGATTCCTGATGTCAGATTTATGACCGTTTATCCTTTGGTGTAGGGTTTGGCCTGTTTGTCCAATATAGAGAGCTAGAGGGCACTGCTGTCATTTAATGGCATACACAATGTTAGAAGATGAGCAATTAAATAAGCCTGAGATGGTATGTTTGATGTTGTTGGGTCCAGTGATGGTGTTGTCTGGGTATATGTGGCAGCAAAGTTGGCATCTGGGTTTATTGCAGGCTCTGGTACCAGTGTCCATGTTAAGTCTGGTTGCTGTATTATTGTGGGTGAGGAGATGTTTAAGATTGGGTGGCTGTCTGTAGGCAATGAAAGGTCTTCCTCCCAGGAGCTTGAGAAAGAGAACTGTTGTTGTCTAGGAGAGGTTGTAAATCTCTGATGATGCATTGAACTGTTTTAACTTGGGAACTGTATGCGATTACTAGTGGTGTTCTGTTATTTTCTCTTTTGGGTCTGTCTTGCAGCAAGTTCTCTCTGGGTATCAGTCTGTTTGTTGATCTGTTGTTTAACTTCATCAGGCAGGTATTTTAGTTCCAAAAAGTTTTGTTGTAGATCTCTTAGGTGAGAAACCCTGTCTGTAGAGGTGGAACAGACGCGGCTGTAACATAGAGCCTGGCTATGTAGAATTGATTGTTTGGTATGGTAAAGGTAAAGGTAAAGGTACCCCTGCCCGTACGGGCCAGTCTTGACAGACTCTAGGGTTGTGCGCTCATCTCACTCTAGAGGCCGGGAGCCAGCGCTGTCCGCAGACACTTCCAGGTCACGGGGCCAGAGTGACGAAGCTACTCTGGCGAGCCAGAGCCGCACACGGAAACGCCGTTTACCTTCCCGCTAGTAAGCGGTCCCTATTTATCTACTTGCACCCGAGGGTGCTTTCGAACTGCTAGGTGGGCAGGAGCTGGGACCGAGCAACGGGAGCGCACCCCGCCGCGGGGATTCGAACCGCCGACCATACGATCGGCAAGTCCTAGGCGCTGAGGTTTTACCCACAGCGCCACCCACGTTGGTATGGTAGCTGAAAGCATGTAGATATGTTTGTCGGTCAGTTGGTTTTCGGTATAAGGTGGTGTCTATGCATCCATCCTGTATTTTTACAGTAGTGTCCAGAAAATGTATTTCTTGCATAGATTGGTTCATTGTTAGGTTGATGGTGGGGTGAAAGTTATTGAATGACTGGTGGAAGGTGTCCAGGGTCTGCTGAGCATGTGTACAGATAATAAAAATATTGTCAATGTATCGCAGGTGCAAGAGAGGTAGAATAGTTTATTAACTATTGTTTTTGTTAATTTATTCATCTACTTTAAATATATACTCTTATGAAACTTCAGGTTATTACAATGTTCCGATCTGTTTACAATTTTCTGTAAATATTCAATAAACCATTTCCATTCTTTTATAAAAAGTTTGTTATCTTGATTTCTTATTTTTCTGGTAAGTTCTGCCATTTCTGCATATTTTACAAGCTTTTGAATCCATTCTTCTTCTGCTGGAACTTCTGCTTCTTTCCATTTGGGGGCATTCTTGCTGCTGTAGTAGCATACATGAATAAGTTTCTGTACAATTTGGAAAGTTATGTCCTTCTAATTCCCAAAAGCTTCTGAGGGTTGTTGTTTTTACAAATATTATTACAAACATCCTTTTCAATTCATTATATATCATTTCCCAGTAAGTTTTAACCTTACTACAAGACTACCACATATGAAGAAAAGAACCTTCTTTCTCTTCCAACACTTATTTGATTTAGATTTATACATTTTTGCCAATGTACTTGTTGTCAGATACCATCGATATATCCTTTTAATATAATTTTCTCTAAGACCATAACATGCTGTAAACATCAGGAAGAACTTTCTGACAGAAAGAGCTGTTTGTTTGTGGACTGGACTCCCTCAGGAGGTTGTGGACTCTCATTCATTGGAAGTTTTAAGTAGAGGTTGGATGGCCACCTGTCATGGATGCTTGAGCTGAGATTCCTGCATTGTAGGGGGTTGGACCAGATGACCCTCAGGGTCCCTTCCAACACTACAGTTCTTTGGTTCTATGATCAGTATGGAGGGGGTTGAAAGGGGGTGGCCAAATCAGGAGAGAAAAGGAAGTGCAGAAAGAGGAGTGATCTGCGTGTAGGAGAGAGTTGGGGAAAGTGACAAGGAAGGTGGAGGAAGAAAGGGAGTGAGAGTAAGAATGGGGATGCAAAGTAAGTTGCAAAAAGGAGGAAGCAGGAGGCTTGGGGATAGGGTTGAAGATGAAAGCAGGGGCATGAAAGGGCCTGAAAAACAGGAGATGGGATGAAGGTGATAATGGGTGCAAAGCAGAGCTGCAAAAAGAAGAGACCTCAGCAGTTGCATGAGATGGGAAGGGGAAGCTCTAGGGGGTTAATGTGTCAGGAATGGCAAAGAGTTTGGCAAGTGGAGGAAGCATGAGTGCAGCCTCCTGTAACTTTCCTATTGTATTACGCCTTGCAGGCCTTGCAGCGGGGAACAGCACAGAGTTTATAAGGATGGGGATGTGTTGTACCCCCTGGTATAGACTCCATATTGACTTCTTTAACTCCTTCTGGCAGCTGGAAGCGGAACATTCTCAGCAGGCTGGTCAGGAAGATGAAAATTTCGGTCTTTGCCAGCTGCATTCCCAAACACATGCGAGACCCTGCGGAGGAGACAAGGGGAAAGCAGCAAGTGAGCAATAATTTACTTTCCAGTGTCCATTTCTTTGTACTCTACAGAATACTATGGTGAACTAGACATAGTTAGGACAGGGAAATAATCAAGGCTGTTGTCAATTCCCTACCCTGCTGAGTGCCAACATTTCATAGTTGATTATGAGAGGCAAACTTTGGTCAACTGCCCTGAGCAATAGCGGGATAAGTCACAAACCCAGATTGAAAGAAACTGAAAGAGATAGGAGGAGAGGGAGGAGAGGTTGTAGAAGCTGATTTCCTTGTGCTTGCACCCCTGGTTTCGGTGTCAAGGTTTCTGGGTTTCTTTGTTTATTTGGTGCTCGACAGAAAGAGAGCTGCAAGACTTTTTAAAAAAATACTCAACTGCCTCTGCACAATCCCCAAGGGTGATGTTCTGTGACCTTAATAGTCTTCTTCTTAATAATCTTCTTCTTAACCTTGCATTGTGCAAGAAGGTGCAGCACAGGGCTAATCATTTTTTTTATTTAAAAAAAGAAATCATAGTACCCTGAATTCGCTCTTCCCTCCCTCCCACCCAACAACATAAAATGTTTGGAAGGGTATATTGCTGGGGGGCAGGGACAATAAGGAAAGCGCCATATAATATTTGCAAGTTTAATATTCCAAGGGCAGCTCATAGAATGTCTAGTTGTAGGGTCACAGCTAACCGGGCTGAGACAAAGTCTCTGCCTGAGAGCTGCTGTCAGCCAGAGGTGACACTATAAGACTCAGTAAAAGAACTCTTTGATGTCTTATGGAAAAAGTAGAAAGCTCATTATCTCTAAGATGAATTAGGCACTTTAATTTGCCTTTCAACTGTTTCATCATCATAGTCTTAGAATACGATGGGATTCTAAGTGTAATATGAGAATTATGACTCAACAAATCCCAGCATTAACAATGCAGTTGAGTGTACATTATGCATCGACCCAGGTAATCAGGCCTATTGTTCTCCGCCAGCCCACCTGAGAAGTTCATTGTAAAAGAGGTCTGAGCTGGTGCTCCAAGCTCAAACTGCATGGCTCTTACAAGCCCTTTTCAAGTTTTTATACCTAGTGCTATTTTCCTAGAAACAGAGGTGCTAAAACTTACCACAAATACCTTTTATAATGGCAATGATGCCCACCTGACAGGTGCTGGAACTGAGTTCCTGTGAGTTCTAGCTGGGAAAAAGCCCTGCTCATACCAATAATTTAGGAACTTTCAGCACTGTAACTAAGTCAAGTTTTACTGCCTGTGCAATGTTTTCTGAATGCTGTGTGGAAAAACAAAGGACTCTGACCTTTGGAGAGTTTGTATGTGAACCATTATAAACTTACCAAATGTGTGGTCTTTCCCCTCTTCTTTGGAAGAGGGAAATTTTGAAAAGAACTCACAAGGGCATATATTAAAGGTCTAGCAGCCTATATTTCCACACTTTACTTTGCTGCATATTTTTGGATTTAAAATCTTTGCTGGGGTGTTCTCACCAAAAGAGTACTTGCCCCAAACCTGGATCTTGGAATTCTCCTTTCTATATACCTATTTTTCCCCCTGACAACCAACCAGAAGAACCTGTAAAACCATGCTGTATTATCATACAAAAATGGCTGGCTCATCTTTACTTTAAAACATCATCAACAACAATTGAATAGGCATACAGTGGTACCTCGGGTTAAGTACTTAATTTGTTCTGGAGGTCAGTTCTTAACCTGAAACTGTTCTTAACCTGAAGCACTACTTTAGCTAATGGGGCCTCCTGCTGCTGTCGCACCGCCGGAGCCCGATTTCTGTTCTTATCCTGAAGCAAAGTTCTTAACCTGAAGCACTATTTCTGGGTTAGCGGAGTGTGTAACCTGAAGTGTATGGAACCCGAGGTACCACTGTAATAATTTGTATAAAAAGGTTAAGAGATGTTTGGAAGTTAGCAATGAGGATGTCTGCTGAATTTCTGCAGGAACAATACTTTACAGCACGTGGCAGATGATGTTAAACACCCAGCTCCTGACAGATACGGGACAAAAATACTCCTTTGTTCTTTGAAAATGGAAAACTGGCACATACCCCGATCTCCTATAGAGGTCAGGATGAAAGAAGTAGAAAGCAGGGTGATTTCATTGCAGACTCAGTTCTGAGTGTGGTTTCAGACCAGGCTAAATTACATCCCAGGAAAAGATGTAGGGTAGCTTTAGCCTAAACATGCCCAGCAGTGCTACTCCTGCCAGAAGGATGTTATTTCTGCTCTGCCTCCCTTGCTGCTGCTGTTGTCATTTCCTGGAATCTCCCCCATAAGCATGCCTACAAATCACAACATAGCTTGGACATTGGCATTTACCTGCACCAAATGGCAGGTATTCTTCTCTAGCCACATATTGTCCGTTCTTGTCCAAAAAATGATTTGGGTTGAACTCTGTTGGCTTCTCCCATCGTGTTGGATCAAGAAGAACAGAACGCAGATCGGGAATAATAGTAGTCCCCTGCAAAGAAGAAACAATTGAAAGGGAATGCACTCAGAACACTGGATTGTCCTTCACTACCCTAGGGCTAATATTTGTGAAATTCAAACTGAATTTAAACTGGGTGGGGTTTTTGCGGGGAGAGTGGCATTTACCAGTGGCCAGATTCATCTCCAACTTTTTTCCATTTAAAAGCTGCCTGTATGGGCAGAGGAAAGGACGGCCTCGTTCTCTCCATCCCTCTTTTAAAAGGGAAGACACAAAACCGGAGGAAGACTGCTGGTCACCATATTTTCCCCTCCTTGATACATGAATAATAGAATTCTAGAGCTGGAAGGACTCCAAAGGACATCAAGTCCAATCACCTGCGATACAGGAATCTCAACTAAAGCTTAAATTACAGAAGACCATTCAACCTCTGCTTTGAAATCTCCAATGAAGGAAAGTCCACAACAGCTCTGTCAGAACTTGAAGCCATTGGTTTAGGTCCTGCCCTCTAGAGCAGGAGAAAACATGCTTTTTCTATTTTCCATGTGATAGTCCTTCAGATAGTTGAAGATGACTATCATATCTCCTCTCAGTCTCCCTTTCCCCCAGGCTTTAGCATAACTAGCTTCCTCAATCATTCCTCATAAAGCTTAATTTCCATACCCTTTATACTCTTGCTCACCCTCCTCTGCACACGTTCCAGCTTGTCAATATCCTTCTTAAACTGTGGTACCTAGAACTGGACACAGGACTCCACGTGTGGTGTGACCAAAGTAGAATAGAGCAGTACTATTATTTCTGGACACTATACTTCTGTTGATGCAGCCTTGTATAGCATTAGCCTTTTTTTATGCTGCATCACACTGTTGACACTATACTCCTGACCAAAATAAAATAAAATAGCACTAGCCGATGGTGAAACAAGCCTGCAGATGGAACTCCTGCTCTTGTGTGGTTTTCTTGCTCTCCGGGTTTTAGACAACACAAGCTCCTGAATGGCTGCCTGCAACACTCAGTACGCTGCAGCCCAGTGATTCTGTTTGTTCTTGGGATACAGGAGTGCAGTTGTATCATGCTTCTATACCTTGGGAATGAGGAAACCACAAATCTTCACATCCTCTGTACATTGCCTGACAACCCCAAAAAGTAAGGCATATTTAAAGCGCTGTGTTTCATGAATCACAGCATTGATGTAGGGCAATTTCTTCTTATCTTGATAGCTGATTGAGTGAGCAGAACCCATGACATCGTCTATCTCCTTGTAGGCTTTATCTGAAGAGAATGATAGAAACATATGGTTTATTTTGAATATTGCATTTTTTTTTCAGATGGACATTTATTTCCCATGAACTTATTCCATAAGATTCTGTGAATGACTCCCTGTTCCTTACATTTATAGCCCACCTATTCCTCCAAGGAGCTCATGTCAATGTACATGGTTCTTCTCTACTCTAGATCCCAGGGGTGAAAAAGGGGAAAGTGAACCTCCGCTCAGCTGTTTCCGGTTACTAGAGCTGGCTGTAGGGCTATGATCCAAGGCTGTCTGTTTTACACTTAAAAACAAACAAACATATCCTCCACCCCACAATATTTCCTACTTTCTTTCATTAATCCTCTTTTCCTTACTTGAACTTGGCAAACATCAATCAGGGAAAGGGCTCAGGCACTTATTTCACAGCAGAGGCAATGATGGCATCTGCTGGGGACCTCTTGGCCAGTCCTCTGCATGGGATCCAACTGTTAGAGGTTGAGGTCCCTTTGCTCTCCCCCCTAAAATATTTGAGGGGCCCAGACCAACCCAAAGTTGATGGATGTTACCATCCAAATGTGGACTGGGGCTTACCTGCCCCCCAATAATTTATTTGATTTGGCACCCCTGCCTCTTTATATCAAATAAATGAGCTTCTCTCAAAGAGAAAATCACCCACTAAGCTGTGCAGAGGAAAAGGTGGCTTCATTGGCTATGTGTTAAACTGCCATTTATATTTCAAAAGATTCCAAAGTCCTTTTATCATGGCCAAAGAAAACGCAAAGAGGGAGGGAGTGAGCCCAGCAGAACTCTTCCAGGCTGAATGTTGAGCAAAGGGGGGGGGGAGAGAATAAGGAAACAGGTGGCTTGTTACTGAAGTCATAATCTGTGCATTGGTTAACATTTCATATTTGTTGCAGACGTTTAGAAGGGGTATGGCTTGCAGGCTGTCATGAAGGTACCTGGACTTCAGGATTCATCATTATACCCCGGGCAAAAACAATGACCTCTTTATGCATTTTTCTCTCCCTTCCTTTGGCCATGCTGTTTCCCAATCTTCAAATTGTCTTCCCTCTATTTGCACAGCCATTCCTCTCCTTCAGAAAAACTTTCATTGACTCACTTAGCTTCATCCACTACCCACAACTGCCTCCTGTTCCAACTTTCTTACACATTCAGACCCTCCATCTCTTCCTGTCCCAGTAATAATAGATTGGAAGCTTCCTATGGGGACAGGGCATTTAGGGCACTTTACATTTCTGCTTCTGTTGACCTTGATTTTAGGTTCCAGAAACTATGTAGGAAAATGTTGGTGGGGAAAAGGGTTCTTTCTAGATGAGTAAGTCAGAAGCATTTATCTTATTTTGATAACCCTTTGTCTTCCAAAACTTCCATCATAAACTCACTTACTTTTAACTATTTCCGTTCCTTTAAGTTCCTTGTTTTAGCACCTCATTAGATATGAATGAAACCTTTAAAGAATTACAGTCCACTGTCAAGAGGTCAAGAGAAGCCCAGGCTCCCATAGCTCCCTCTCTCACCTTGGATATCTGGATGACTTGCCAGGAGGAGAAGCGCCCATTTCAGAGAAATGGTGGTTGTGTCTGACCCTGCTACAAAGAGGTCAAAGATACACTGAGCCATGTTTTCTTCATCATAGTTAGACTCTGGGTCATTCCTGTTCTGATGTTGAAAATAGGGAAGGTGACATGTCATTTACATGCATTACAACCTGTCCTTCAGCACTTATTTTATCTACTTTCACCCACTTATTACCATACCACCTTGTTGTTGTTTAGTCGTTTAGTCATGTCCGACTCTTCGTGACCCCATGGACCAGAGCACACCAGGCACTCCTGTCTTCCACTGCCTCCCGCAGTTTGGTCAGACTCATGTTTGTAGCTTCGAGAACACTGTCCAACCATCTCGTCCTCTGTCGTCCCCTTCTCCTTGTGCCCTCCATCTTTCCCAACATTAGGGTCTTTTCCAGGGAGTCTTCTCTTCTCATGAGATGGCCAAAGTATTAGAGCCTGAGCTTCAGCTTCACGATCTGTCCTTCCAGTGAGCACCATACCACCAGGAAATGCTTAATAAGGGGTCAAGGGTCCCATCACACAACCTGAAGTGACATGGGAAGGTGCCACCACCACTGCCCTGATGATGCTGCTTCCTCCCTTACCTGCATTGCACAGCAGTGCCTGCAAAGTGACAGCAGCAACAGTGGTATCCAGTAAGATCCTGTGAGATTTTGATGAAATCTCACTGAAGCTGCCACCACTGCCAGCACTGCTTTTTCATCAGTGGTGGACTACTGTATTTTTCACTCCCATAAGACACACTTTTTTCCTCTTAAAAAGTAAGGGGGGATGTCTGTGCGTCTTATGGAGCGAATGTGTGGTCCCTGGAGCCAAATTGCAAGAGTGCAGCACGCTCCTGGGCTGCTCTTAGGCGGTGGGGGGACGACCGCGCTGCTCTGCCGGCAGCCTCCGCTTCCCCCTGCAGGCCCGGGAAGCTTTGGGAGGCTATGTGTTGCTTTTGCTTAAGCCAGAACAGCAAGAGGGATAGCCGCGCAAAGGCTCTTCAACAACATCTGATTCAGAATATATATTTTTTCTTGTTTTCCTTAGGTGCATCTTATGGTCGGGTGCGTCTTATAGTGCGAAAAATACAGTAGGTGGTGCATCAACAGGGATGTCTCCTGTTGGCACTCCACTGCCCAAGGCTGTTAGCAATTTCACCCCTCCCAACCTTCTTTTTAAACCTCATTCGAACAGTTTGTTATAATACTGTTGCTGTTGTTTTAAAATAAACATTTTAAAAGCCTTAGCCCCACCCACTAAATTGCTTCATGGATGGATCCGGAACAGGTGGTCCCTGGGGTGGCCTACAGAAAATTGGCCTGAATTGAGAGCCACAGATTGAGGCCACAAGGCACACAGGGGGGATTGTATACATTCCTGCAAAGGATAGCATGAGTTAGAACTATAGAACATATCCTCCACTGAAGAAAAGTGAGATAAAAAATGAAACCATTGAACCAGTAGAGCTTTCCTGTTGTCTCTGCCCATGTTTGAATGCGAGATGAACACCAGTCCAGAATAATTTATGCACAGAAGCAATGCTCCAAAGGGAAGACCCCTTACTTGACACAAACAAATTTCTACTCATTCACACTCACATTTGGGGTTATGGAACTATCTGGCATTTCCTAACCATTTCAATAGATGTTTATGGATGGAAGTCAACCTACTTTAGCAACTAAAATGACTCTGAGGGAAATCTGGAGAAACTCGATGTGCTTTTCAGCTGAGATTCAGAATAAAAACATTGGTGTTTATCCACATGTAGGACGGAAGATAATGATTCTTTGGATGAGCAGGATTCCGTTTCAAAGCAGGTACTTACTTTTTCCATCTCAAGTAGATAGAAATCAATGAGATCCTGTGGTTCATGCAGAGCCAGATTCTCCTTATGCTTCGCTATCTCCTCCTTTGCAAATGACACTACCATCTCCAGGCAGGACAAGGCCTTCTTGTGGGGCCCTGGGAGATGTTTCATGAGCCATGGGAATATTTCATACAACTAATGGAAAGATAGCAAAAATGCTGTCATTACTATGAGGAAGCTTGGTCACATGTTTCATGTTTTGGATTAGCACTTTAATAATCTGCATAATCCTTCAGGGCTAGCATATTACTTTGAGTCTAACTGAGAAGAAGGAAGGTGTTTGCAGCTTCTCCTGAATCTCACAACAACTGGTTCTGGGAATTATCCCTAGCTGAAAATGTGAAAGCAAAACAGTGCTCAATATATTTTCCAGCTCCCAGACTTCATTCCAAAACTGGGAATAATCCCAGGACTCCTCCTGGAACAAGTGAGTGGTCTTTTTGTAGGAGGTGGGGATGGGTGGAGAATATGGGGGGGGGGGAGAACATTCAAGTCAGTTGACATTTAAACATGAATTTGTCTAATATGCAAAGTCAAACACAGCCATCTTTTGAAATGTGCACTTCTGCAATTTTTATTATTACTTATTTTATTTATTAAATTCCCCAGTTGCCCTGTCAAATAGTGCCCACCTTTCCTCTACAAAACATCTTTAAAAAAGAAAACTTTTCCTTTTTTCCTATTTTCTGCATTAAAGATCAATTGCATACCTTTTCTGAATACCATATACATATATATATATATACTTAAACAACAACAAAAAAGTTGTACATTTATGTCATTTGTGACAAGGGAAACAAAGTTCACAACAACAACAAAACAAAAACCCCCCAAAACTCATATATTCTGACAATAAATCTTAGTGTACAGCTAACTTCCTGTCGTCTCCATACTTCACTTAGTATTTACTATCTTATTGCATAAACATATCCATTCCTTTTATAATAAAGTATTATTTCTCCTATATCCTTATTTCTTGCTTAATATAGTTACAGAGGGTATTCAAAGGCTATGACCGAGTTCAAACTGCAACAACTGTTCTTAAGATATGTTTTTAAAAACTTCCCATTTTTCAATACAATGGTACCTCTGGTTACGAACGTAACCCATTCCGGAGGTCCGTTCTTAAGCTGAAACCGTTCTTATCCTGAGGCGCACTTTTGCTAATGGCACCTCCCACTGTGCGCACGCCTCTGACGCGCGACTTCCACTCGCATCCTGGGGCAAAGTTCACAACCAGGAGCAACTACTTCCGGGTTAGAGGAGTTCATAACCCGAAGCGTGCATAACCAGGAGCATTCATAACCAGAGTTACCACTGTAAATACTTGTTTTGAATTATCTTTCATTTTTCGGTTAATTTGGCTGGCATATTCAACTAATTTTTGTAACCATTCTGACCTGAAAGGGATTTTATCACTCTTCCAGTTAGTCGCCATTAGGATTCTCGTGGCGACAGTGGCATATAATTAGATTTAAACCTAATCTATCATCTCCAACACTCTATCCTCTATCATAATGGATTCCAGAATGCTGAATGGGGGCCCTAAGATCCTTGGGAGACCTCTCTGGCTCAGTAGGAATGAAAATGTCTACTCACAGAATGCTGGATGCTGCCTTGAAATTTTAGGACAAAATCCATGGCTTCTATCAGCTTCCGGAACCTTTCATCTTCAAGAGCAAACCGGTACCCAAAAGCCACAGCACATATCATGTTGGAGACTGAATTAGTGATGGGCAAGGAGGGGTCAAGTGGTTGTCCTGCAAAATAAAGCTATACTAATGTGAGTTCAGCTGCTCCTGCTCATGCTGAGAGTGGGATTTTATGATGGTCAAGAGAAACCTGCTGTGATCTCCAGCACAATGGGGCAGTGTGTCTCCCAGAAGGTTGGTGGTTCAAGTCCACCCAGGGACAGCTGTGGTCAGGATTCCTGTACTGCAGGGGATTGGACTAGATGACTCTCTGGGTCCCTTCCAAGTCTACCATTCTGTGATTCTAAAGCATATTACATTCCTTTCCAAAATGGACAGAGGCAGTACACATAGATTTCTGCAGACTGGAAAATAAGAAAACCCATCACCATCACCTAGGATCATGTACCCTTTGAACTTGCAATGACCTCCACAAGCTGACGGGCCTCCTCTGCTATTTGGTGCTCCATGCCTTTCTTCCCCAGTCCCAGCTTCCGCATAGTAACCACTCCAAGCCGTCTCTGTTGCTTCCAGACCTGACCATTTGATAATATAATACCTATGGGAAATCATTGAGAAATTATTATTCACAGAAATTAATGTAAATAATTAAGTTGCCAGCCTGGAAGAAACTATGTTCATTGAAATTCATGTCCTTGAATTTAATAACTACTTGGTCTCTCTGAAGCAAAGAATTAGAAGATGATGCATAATCCATCTCAGAGTATTATATGGGTATCTCTACGATATTGGCGTAACAGAACCTCACTTTCTATTGCCTTTCGTCATTCAGAAATTCATTATTCATTATTGTGTGATAACAGAACAGAAATCAGGTGGTCCCAGTAGTCCCTGCACTTTACAGTATCAGAAAAATGTGAGATCTCCAGATATGTGATATCTACGATGGGGGATTTTGTCTAGCGTTTAAAATTATGGAAAACTCAGGTGATACCTACAAGTTCAGTCTTTGTTGCACAAACAACCAGTGTTGATAAAGATAAACTGAACTCCTTCTGTGGCATTAGCTATCCCTCCCAGTTTGGTGTCATCTGCAAATTTGATGAGCATCCTCTCAATTCCTCCATCCAAGTCATTTATAAAGACATTGAACAACAACATGCCCAGGTCAGAACCTTGCAGCACCCCCTTGTCCTCCTTTCCAAAGTGATGAGGAACTATTAATGAATTTGGGTTCTGTCACTCATCCAGCTACAAATCCACCTAACAAGTACCTCATTCATCCCACATTTTAGCAACTTCCTTGCAAGAATATAATTGGGGGGGGGGTTGTCTTTGACTTCTGGGAAATGAAATTGCCAGTGAGGCAATGGAGGAATTTGCCGGACCTTACATTCTTGACAGAGTTTGAGTTCCAACAGATATCAGGGAAATTGAAGTCTCCCATGACTCTCCTTTTTTGAATGTTTGGTATTCTGTTCTAGGGACGCAGCATCTAAGTCTTCAGTCTGGTTTGGCAGTCTATAGCAGAGTCCCACAGTAAGGTCACTGATGTTTCTCTTTCATACAGTTTTTACCCATATAGTCTCAATCTGCTTTCCTTGCTCAAGGTCTCTTCAACAGGTGTATACTTTGTATTGTTTTTGACTCATATTTAGTTTTTCTGCACTGTTTTAATTTTAGCTGTTTTTATATGTCTGTAAGACGTGGGTGGCGCTGTGGGTTAAACCACTGAGCCTAGGACTTGCTGATCAGAAGGTTGGTGGTTCGAATCCCCGCAACGGGGTGACCTCCCATTGCTCGGTCCCTGCTCCTGCCAACCTAGCAGTTCGAAAGCACGAAGTGCAAGTAGATAAATAGGTACCGCTCCGGCGGGAAGGTATATGGCATTTCCGTGTGCTGCTCTGGTTTGCCAGAAGCAGCTTAGTCATGCTGGCCACATGACCCGGAAGCTGTACGCTGGCTCCCTCGGCCAATAAAGCGAGATGAGCGCCGCAACCCCAGAGTCGGTCATGACTGGACCTAATTGTCAGGGGTCCCTTTACCTTTAAGTTGCTGTGAGACATTCATGCAGAAGGCAATTGATAAATTAATAAGTGACGATGATGGTGACTGCCCACTGGGTCTACCCTACATAGGATTATTGTTCAGTACCACCAAACTCAGCTGCTCTCTATACTCCTTCCACATGTACTTGAATTCTTGTATGTGGTGCAATATTGCTTAGCTGTTACTATGCTATACACATATACCTATATGCCTCTTAAATACTCCCCTCAGTTTCCCTGCTCTTGCCTCTCATTAGTTTCCAACTCCTGCACCTGTCATCTGGCACCCTGCTTATTTCAAGCCAGTAAGATTTGCTCTTGAAGCCACTCATCATCATAAATTTAATGACTTTTTAAAGCATTTATTAGTGCGTTTATACCCCATTCTTTCTCCCAAAGGAATTCCACAACTGCAAAGAACAAGCAACACAGCAACAATAAATATTTTAAAAAATTCAAATACAAATGCAGACTGGGAAAGTTCTCAAATGCTTCTTGGAAGGGGAAGGTCTTTGGAAAGTGCCGAAAAGACAACAGGGGGGACACCTGTCTACTATTCAAAGGGTGGGAATTCCAAAGGGTAGGGACCACAACA
This sequence comes from Podarcis siculus, assembly GCA_034642415.1. Taxonomy (NCBI): domain Eukaryota; kingdom Metazoa; phylum Chordata; class Lepidosauria; order Squamata; family Lacertidae; genus Podarcis; species Podarcis siculus. The sequence continues at coordinate 17,537 of JAXCMG010010382.1, forward strand.
CTAAGGGTCCCATGCCTACATTGTGTGGAATGGGCCTTCTTTGATGGTATCTGCAGGAAGCCCTCACCCACAGAGTCTGGTTCTTGACTAGGTATATAAGGAATGAGATGATATTTTGAGCATCTTGATCCAAGTTGTATATGCCTTTATACACCAAAACCAACATCATGAAATTATTCTGTGAGCCACCCCAATATTTTTTGATGAAGGGTGGTATATAAATTTAATAAATAAAATAAAATAAACCCAGTAGCTAATTGGCAGCCAGTGGAATTCTTTCAACAGTGGCCTAACATGTTGGCTGTTCCTGCCCCCATGAGCAGTTGACCCATTGCATTATTCATCAGCTGCAGCTTCTGGACTAATCGCAAGGGCAGCCCCAAATAACAAACATTGCAGTAATCCAACCTGGAGTTTACTAGTGCATAAATGGCAGTAGTTAGGCTATCCATAAAACACTTGCTAGAGGATTGGGTTGCATCTAGGTAAGTTTTACTCACAGAAGACTCATGGAAATTAATAGACCTTCATAAGCCATGCACATTAATTACAACGGGTCTACTGTAGGACTAGCATTGGCTCCAGCAACCCATTTCCTGCAGTTAATAGAGAAGCTTTGTTTATCCAGACAATCATTTAAATTTTTCTTTGGGGGAAATACCAGTAGATTGTCTCTTTCTTCACTACTCACCCGTTCCTTTTGTGTTAAAGAAAGACAACACTGGTCGCTCGTCAAATTGTTCAGAGTGGTCAATGAGAGCTTCTTTCACGGCTTGGAATCCAGACAGGACTACAAAGGGTATATGTCCCATCCACATGGTGTAAACATTTCCATATTGCTTTGCTATCTACCATTTGGGTCAAAAGAGAGGAGAGGAACGTTATGTTCAAAGTAAACAGGTGGCTATTTCAACTTAACACATGAGCTCCAGCCTTCCTTACCTCTACAGCTTCTCACAGCTTCTTTTGCCAGCATCTCCCTCCCTCCCTTCCTTCCTTCCCAACCCATTTGTTTTACTCTCTCTTGAACATTTTGTGCAGGGATGTGGAAACTGGAGCCCACCAGTGACTGTAGAACTGCAACTCCCTGCCCATTGGCCATGATGGTTGGAGCAGATGGACACTGTAGTCTGGAGGGCACCAGGTTGGCATAAGCTGGGCTAGAGCACTGGGTCAGGTTTCTGACCCACGGTGGGTCACAGCAGGAGCATCGCCACCAGACAAATATATGGTAAGGAATTAAAAAGAGGTCTCCCAAATATATCTCTGGGCTAGAGATTAATACCAATTTCAGATGTTTTAAAAGTTATGTTCTTATCTGATGGCTGAGTAGTCTTGTATTCTTTGAATTTTTTTTTCTCTGGAAAAAAGGCTTATAAATGGATTAAATAAACAAATAAATAAAAGAAAATATGGACTGACAAGGAGTGAATTCTTGCGGAGAAGGCAATGGAAAACTACCTGTTTTGATTTTCTATTGCTTAGATTGCTGCAATGTGTTATACATAGGGCTGCATCTAACAATGGTTCAGAAATTTCAGATAGTGCAGAATTCAGTGGCCAGGTTGCTCATCAGGAGAAGACTGTTTGAGCATATTACACTGATTCTGCTCTGACTGCATTGGCTGCCAGTTAGTTTCTGGGCCCAATTAAAAGTATTGGTTTTGATCTACAAAGCCTTAGGATCTCAACACCTCAAGGACTGCCTCTCCCCATATGATCTGATCAGGACCCTGCAATCATCATCTGGGGCTCATCTTTGTGTGCTTCCTCTACAAGAGGTCCAGGGGATGGCAACACAAAAACTGGCATTTTCTGTAGTCTCTCCTTTTTGTGGAATGTTCTCCCAAGGGAGGTTCAGCTGATGCCTTCATTATACACTTTTAGGTGTTTAAGTTGAAACTGTTCCTCTTCAACCAGACCTCTTGCTGATTAACATCTCATACCTTTTCAAAATTTATTTGTGGGAAGGGTTACTGGTTTGTTAGTTTTTTGTTCTTGTTTTTATCGTGTATTTTATGTATGTTGTATTCTGTTGTTGTTGTTTAGTCGTTTAGTCATGTCCGACTCTTCGTGACCCCCTGGACCAGAGCACGCCAGGTGCTCCTGTCTTCCACTGCCTCCTGCAGTTTGGTCAAACTCATGCTGGTAGCATCAAGAACACTGTCCAACCATCTCGTCCTCTGCCATCCCCTTCTCCTTGTGCCCTCAATACAGAGCAGGAACCAGCAAGCCACTCCAGTATCCCTGCCAAGAAAACTCCATGGACAAAGACAACAGGTATGTTGTATTCTAACTTATAGAAAACACCTGAAGGCAGCCTTGTATTGGGAAGTCTTTAACATTTGACGTTTTATTATGTTTTTATATTCTGCTGGAAGCCACCCAGAGTGGCTGGGGATACCTAGCCAGAGGGGTGGGGTATAAATAATAAAATTATATTTATTATTATCATTATTATTATTAGGTTGTGAACTGCCCTGAGCTGTGGATTAAGGGTGATATTTATAAATTTAATGACTAATAATAGCCACATGTGAACGACAAGCTCCTTCATTTTCTTGGAATGAGATGATGAGCTTCTACTTCATTGCCAAGGGAACGTTGTGCCCATTAATCTGTTGGAAGGCGGGAGGTTCCCAGCATTCTAGGTCATAGGCAGAATACAATGGAAGAGAAGGAAGACAAATTCCAGAGCTTATTCTAATAAACTGTTGGATTAGCTCAGCTTTTGTTTTGCAAGATGTGTTTCAGAGATAAGCCTCCTTAATCCAGCAGCTACAAGCAAGGTACACAGTAATAATATTAAAACTAATGTAAAAGGACAAGGTTCTTATTAATATTGAAAAGCACAAAACCATGTAAACAAGGTCAGTTATATTAGAATAATTAGGGCATGGGTAGCTAAGTGAAATCAGAAACATGCCAAAAAGTTGCTGCATTTTCTATATGGCAAGTGTTGAATTGTAAATGGTAGCAAGATCAGCCTGTGAACTTCCTGTCCCAGTGCCATTTCTTTCACAGTGGCAGTCAAGGGCAAAGTTTGTAATACGATGCTCTGGGCAAGAACAAAATTTGGCACCCCCAAATAGACCTTCTCAGTTAAGGATCTTCTCAGTTTTGCACACACAACCTCGGTGCCCTCAGTGTTGCACCTCAGTGCAGGCTGAACGATGGGAGCTGAGGCGCTCCTTTAGGTATACTTGGCTGAGGCCATTTAGGGCTTTAAAGGTCAGCACCAACACTTTGAATTGTGCTTGGAAATGTACTGGGAACCAATGTAGGTCTTTAAGGTCTGGTGCAATATGGTCTCAGCTGCCAGTCCCAGTCACCAGTCTGGCTGCCGCATTCTGGATTGGTTATAGTTTCGGGGTCACCTTCAAAGGTAGCCCTACATAGAGTGCATTGCAGTAATCCAAGCAGGAGATAACTAGAGCATGCACCACTCTGGTGAGACAGTCTGCATGCAGGTAGGGTCTCAGCCTGCGTACCAGATGGAGATAGGAAACAGCTGCCCTGGGCACAGAATTGACCTGCACCTCCATGGAAAGCTGTTAGTCCAAAATGACTCCCAGGCTGTGCACCTGGTCTTTCAGGGGCACAGTTACCCCATTCAGGACCAGGGAGACCCCCACACCTGCTCGCCCCCTGCCCTCCAAAAACAGTACTTCTGTCTTGTCAGGATTCAGCCTCTATCTGTTAGCTGCCATCCAACCTCCAACCAATCTGAGTAGGCTGAAAGCAAAGAGTAAGGTTACCGTAACTTCTGTCATAGAGCTTCAGTATGCTGATGACAACGTAGTGCGCACACACACAGAGGATGACCTCCAAACCATCTTAAATATCTTCACAGAAGCTTACAAAAATCTTGGCCTATTGCTCAACATCCAAAAACCAAAAAAACCAAAGTGCTGCACCAACAAGTACAAAACAACCCCTCTGCAGCACCACAAGTCCAACTCAACGGTGCAATGTTGGAAAATGTTGATCATTTCTCCTACCTGGGCAATTATCTTTCCACAAGGGCTGACATTGATGCCAAAATCCACCATCGCCTGAGCTCTGTGAGTGCAGCTTTCTCCCAGCTGAAGTGTAGAGTGTTTAAGGACCAGGAAATTCACAGGGAAATCAAAATGCTTGTTTACAAAGCTATTGTACTACCAACCTTACTGCATGCATGTGAATCATGTACCACTTATAAATGCCATCTCCAATTCCTTGAAAGATTCCATCAACGGTGTCTCAAATTTTTTTTACACATCACTTGGGAAGACAGGCAAACTAATGCCAGTGTACCAGAAGAAGCAAAGATCACCATTGTCGAAGCAATGATTCTTCAACATCAGCTTCATTGTACTGGTCATGTTGTGCAGATGCCTGATTATCATCTTCCAAAGCGACTACTCTATTCTGAACTAAAAAATGGAAAGTGTAATGCCAGTGGTCAACAGAAGAGCCTTAAAGACTCTCTCAAGGCAAATCTAAAAAACGTAGTATAAACACTGAAAACTGGGAAACACTGGCCTGCGAGCACTCCAATTGGAGAACAGCCTTTACCAAAGGTGTCATGGGCTTTGAAGACACTCAAACTCAAGACAAAAGGGAGAAACGTGCTAAGAGAAAGGCATGCTTGACAAACCCTCACCATGATCAACTCCCACTCAGAAACCTGTGTCCCCATTGTGGAAGGATGTATGGATCCAGAATAGGCCTCCACAATCACTTACAGACTCACTGTTAAGTCTATGTTCATGGAAGACAAACTTACTTGGCTACAGATGATGGAAGAAGGAGGAGGAGGAGGTGCTCTTGGTGAGATTATTACCTGGAGATTAGTGTTTACTGCCGAGATCCATTAAGAATGATTTGCTGTTTTATTAAAAATGTTTCTAGTTTGAGTGACCAATATGAAGATTTTCCAAGGCTTAAGAAATTGAATAGCAAATGCAGGTTAGTATCTGTTGAAAGGTTGCCATGAATGAATGCTGCCGACCTACGTTCCCTGTCATTTTTAATGCCTTTTCTTACATGTATCTGTTTGTGCTGTGCGGTTTAGATATGATGTGCATATGCACCAGAAGTGATAGCTCCAAAAGACTTGAAAAATGCGGGCAAAGATTTTCATGTTAAATCTCTGGTTGGTTATAATCATAAGTGTTATGCACTTCCTCAGTGTAACAGTATACAACTTACATTTTTTATTTGTGATTTTTGAATGTGCATTTTCATCTTTTATATGGTTTTGTGGTTTTCAGTATTATTAATAATGACCTTTTATATTATTACTATTATTTGTATTGCGGATAGCTTCTGACAAAGGAATGATTTGCTCTAGGAAACAAAGGAAGTTTATCTCTAAAATGCATCCAGCTAAACATACAGTTGGATTTGGATTTGATATCCTGCTTTATCACTACCCAAAGGAGTCTCAAAGCGGCTAACATTCTCCTTTCTCTTCCTCCCCCACAACAAACACTCTGTGAGGTGAGTGGGGCTGAGAGACTTCAAAGAAGTGTGACTGGACGAAGGTCACCCAGCAGCTGCATGTGGAGGAGCAGGGAAGCGAACCCGGTTCACCAGATTATAAGTCTACCGCTCTTAACCACTACACCACACTGGCTCTTTAGTTGGGCTAAATAAACAGTTCATTACAAGAACCACCAGAACTTGTCTTGGCTGTGTTCAATTGTCCTTGGTGCTTTGCCCCTCTTCTTGCTTACAACACCCACTACATTAAGTGTGCCCCCCCGAAGTTGCTAAACTACAATTTCCATCAGCCCCGGCAAGCACGGCTGATGGCCATGGAAGATGGGAGTTGTGTTCTGCAGTGGCTAGAGGGCCAAAGGTTCTGCACAACTACCCTGGATTATTTACAAGCAGAGGGGATAGACATGCAGAATAACCACCAGAGGCGGTTTTAGGGTAGCATGTTGGTTTGGCCACACTGGGTGCCATTGCCTCAGGTGGCACCATAACAATGATGTACAATGGTACCTCGGGTTACATACGCTTCAAGTTACATACGCTTTAGGCTACAGACACTGCTAACCCAGAAATAGTACCTCGGGTTAAGAACTTTGCTTCAGGATGGGAACAGAAATCGTGCTCCGGGGGCGCAGTGGCAGCAGGAGGCCCCATTAGCTAAAGTGGTGCTTCAGGTTAAGAACAGTTTCAGGTTAAGAACGGACGTCCGGAACGAAATAAGTACTTAACCCGAGGTACCACTGTATAATGGAGAGCAAGTGGTGAGTGGGCAGCGCCAAATTTTAGCGCTGCACAGGGAGCCACTGAAATTTGAGAGCCCCAAATCCTCCTCTTCTTCCATCATTGTTCTATCAAACTTTTATCTGCATGGCAGCTGCTAGGTCTGCCTGTGTATGGCCTATATAACACAGCAGCAGTGGCAGGAATGAACTAATTCAGATTAACAGATTCACAGAATTAATTCCAAAATCTCTGAATTGTTTTTGTTTTGTTTATTAAATTTGTTAGTTACTTTTACTTGCCCTTATTACACCTGAAAGTAGTTTGTAAAAATTCTGGGTGACTTGAAAAGGAATTAAGTTACTTTTGCAATGGAACCCTGGATGATTTTTAATTAAATTCAGTTTTAATTTTAATTCAACGATTTTTAAGTGTAGGAGTTTCATCACATTTAATTGTGTATTAAATTGTGGCCCTTGCAGTTAGCATTTAAACCCATGGTACTGTTTAAGCTTAAATACCAGAATGGTTGGGAGAAATTGATAAAACAATTATTGACATTAGACTGAGTTATTACTAAGAAGTACCTTAATGAAAGTATCTTCACAAAGATTCGCCCCGGATTTCCACAAACCTCCAATGACAGGAAGCGGAAAAGGTCCTGGAGGATATTGCCTGCGTGACCAGAGTTGTTTCAGGAAGTGCAGAATCAGAAGAACCACCAGCACAGCAATCAAAAATGCCCTTATCTCCATCCTTCTCTTGCCGTCTCTTTCACCTTGTTTCTTTCTAGGATGCCAGGTTAGGTTCAACTCTCCTTCTTCAAGAGCTTTTTGATTCCTCAGAGACCTCGGCATTTCTCTCTCTTTTTATATACTCTATTACTAAAAGCAATTAAGCAACAAAGGTTCTGACATCCCATCAAATAGCCCTGTAATGAGACCTCGAGGCACGCACCACAGCCGGACTGTATAATCATTTGTGTGTCACTCAAATGTCCGGGGGTGTGTGTGTTTAATATGAATTGCAATTAGAATTCTAGGTAGTGTAAGACTGATTTGTGCCACAAACATTCGGAGAAATGCATACCATACATTCATGAAATTAAAAAAGTATGTGAGAAAAGGCCTGCTGGGTCAGACCAAAGTCTTATTGAGTGCAAGTGACCATGGGAAGCCCTCAGGCACGACATGAAGGCAATATCCCTCACCCACTATTGTTCTCCAGTATTTGCAGCATCTGATCCTGGAAATCTGGCATTGTCCAAGGGTGCAATGGGAAGCCTGAGCCCCCCACCCACCCACTTGCTGCCTCCTTGTTCACGAGGTGGTTCCCTATTTTTCTCCCTTGAAAAGTACATAGAGCTAAAGGAGGAAGCTGGGACATGGGCATGTTTTCCCACATCACATCTTCTTTCTGCTCCATGTGTACTGGATCCAACTTTGGAAAAGCAAAGTGTGTATGGGCACATTCTCCTTCTCTCCTTCTCCTTTGGTGGTGGTGGGGCTCATCTGGGAGCCAAGTGCATGGTGCTCATAGGCAGGGATAGCCAACCCAGTGCTCATAGGCAGGGATAGCCAACCCAGTGCTCATAGGCAGGGATAGCATCCCAATCGCCTTCTCAATCTGGCCCGCGGACAGTCCAGGAATCAGCATGTTTTTACATGAGTAGAATATGTCCTTTTATTTAAAATGCATCTCTGGGTTATTTGTGGGGCCTGCCTGGTGTTTTTACATGAGTAGAATGTGTGCTTTTATTTAAAATGCATCTCTGGGGTTATTTGTGGGGCATAGGAATTCATTCATTCACCACCCCCCAAAAAAAGTCTGGCCCATCACATGGTCTGAGGGACGGTGGACTGGCCCATGGCTGGAAAAGGTTTCTGACCCCCGCGACTAATCCCAAATTCCCAAGGTGTCCATGGGCCTAAAAGGGTTTGTGATCCCTCCTGGAAATGGAAGAGAATCATCATCAATGATGTCCGTTAGTAGCGTATCCTTCACAAACTTGTCTAATATCCCTTTAAAGTCATTTAAATTGGTAGCATCATGGTTGTGTGAATGTTTTCTTTCTTTCTTTTTGATTTCTCTGCTTCATCTCTCAAATGCTCAGGGAAGTCTGAGTATCTGTCATATAGCCTTGCTTTTCCAAACCATGCAATACAGGCAGGTCTGGCACAGCCTTTAAGTGGGGTGAAGCCATTTCCTCAGATGGTGGAAGCCCCTGTGTTGGCGCCCCCATGCCAGTGGCAGAGAAGTAATGCTGACATAGAAAATGATTTTGGATAAGATATTCATTGAGATCTAGGTGATTTTTGACTGAGATCTCAGCATAAATCACTGAGATCTTTCCTGCCATGGACTGGCTGGAAGCAGCGGAGTGGTGGGAGGCACCAGCTGGGGAACCCCTGAGGGAGCCCCCAAGGAAAGAAGGCTGAGAGTCAGGGGATTGGTGGTAGGGTGACAATGAGTGGGCAGAGGAAGAAAAGGGAGCAGACGGGGAGGACGAGGTATCAGCAGCTGAAGAGACAACAGAAGGGGCCTGTGGCATGGAGCAGTCCAGAATCAGAGGATGGAAAGTAGGAGGGTCAAGAGGCAGAGATGAAGGAGGCTGCTGAAGAAGCCAGGGGGTCTTTTCTTCTTGCTGCAACATTTGCCACACCCTCATCTCCTGCAAGAAGAGGAGATGCGGACTCTCCCACATGGGTAATGTGGGCAACCAAATGGGGTGATTTGCCCTAAAGGGGAGAAATGGAGATCAGACTATTTAAGCCCACTTCGTACCATACTGCACACTCACCTCTTCTCATTTTCTAGTGTGGGCTCTGCTGTTGACTTCTTTGAGGGGACTGAGTATATGTATATATATGTATATATGTATATGTGTGTGTGTGTGTGTGTGTGTATATATATATATATATGCAGGTTTTGGTGTCCTCGGGTGTCTTCCCGTGTAAAAGTTGGGGTGTCTAGGCGACGTTTCGACGAGGTCTCACTCGTCATCTTCAGGCTGGTGCTTTCGGCTTCTTGTTACTGGAACAGAGCAGGATCTCAGTGTTTGAGTTCCTATAAATACTGTTGAGGAGGTGTGGTGTATAGCCTCCAATGTTCTGGGCAGAGAGGAAGTTCCCAGGCTAGTGTGCCTTTTCTTCTTTTGTTCCTTAATTGCTTGCACCACCACCCTGCACAAATTAACTCCGTAGCCAAGACTCTCATCTCCAGAACCAAACGCCTGGCTGA
>JAXCMG010010395.1:0-19178 GCA_034642415.1 Podarcis siculus
ATTATGGCTATCACTATACTATGCATGGTAGTTCAAACAGTTTACAAATTAGCCAGGTTTACAAATTACCCAGGTTAGTCTGGTGCACAATATGAGAATTATGATGTTTGCACAGGTTTGGTCAGAGCAAAAGCCAGAGTAATTGAGTATCTGAATAACTGGCATTTTTTTTGTAGAATAGACCAGCATCTACTCCTCCTCGCCACAAAAATGACTCATTATATATTGAGACATGAGTTCTATCATGCATTGTGCCTTTATCCTCAGATTCCACTTAGAAATACTAGAAGAAACAAGTTACAGGCAGTGTTGGTCTGCCATAGTCGAAACAAAATAAAAAAAATCCTTCCAGTAGCACCGTAGAGACCAACTAAGTTTGTTATTGGTATGAGCTTTCGTGTGCATCTGAAGAAGTGTGCATGCACACAAAAGCTCATACCAATAACAAACTTAGTTAGTCTCTAAGGTGCTACTGGAAGGATTTTTTTTGTTTAGAAGAAACAACACAGCCTGATGGAGGAATTTCCTACAGATGTGCAAGACCAAACCTGTACATACCCATCTCAGGAGCTTTGACCAGGCATCTTCAATCTACTAACCAAAATACACAAACGAGGAAACCATAGGGAACTCATTGTTTCAGGCATTAGTACCTGCACAGTTGGGGGTGCCTGGATATATAGACTCAATGCCACCAGCAGAGTAATCCTTAATCCTACATGCATTTGACTTGTGCAATTTCAATCATAGGCAGTTGAAAGCGCACTGGTTGAAATTGTGCAGGTTAAGTCCCAAGCAAGGCAGATAGCTTAGTCGTTTTGTGCTGGGTCTGCTTGGGGTTACCCAGCATAAAAATAGCTTTAAAGCTCTCTGCCTTGCTTGTTGGGTAAGGCCCGTTCAGCATGCTGGCTGTGAGATGCTCTCATGAGATCTTGCAGGGCAAAATAAACACCACTATCCTTTCAGAGCCAGTGCACTGAGCAGAATTTACCACCCACTACCCCTGCCCCAGCAAGGCAGAGCGCTTACAAGCTATTTTTGCTGGAGGTCCATTTGGGTTACATGGTACAAAAAGGTTTTAAGCTCTTCACCTTGCAAGGTAAGTCCCACTCAGCATGATGGCTTGGTTTGCTGGAGTGGCTCCAACGGTTTGAATATACATGTTAAGATGTGGCACTACTATACAAATTACATATGGGGTACTACTAACTGATGAAACTACTGTCCATTGACAATGTCCCCAAAACCACCATACCAGCTACTATGGATGCTGCAGCTCTTTATACCAACAGCTCCCACAAAGATGGACTGCAAGCCATCAGAAGCATCCCTGATGGGGCTACAGAACATCTAGCCACCAAGCCCTGCTACTTTGTACTTTCTCAGAAATACTTTGGAGAGAACATTCATTGTCAGATCATCTGCTCGCAAAGCTCCATAAGATGCAAACATCTCCATGGCTGACTTACAACAATCCTTCCTCAGGTCCTGTCCCTCAAAGTCTCTCTTCTACCTGAGGACACACCACAGTGTGTGAGTGGCAGCTGGAAGCACGTAAGTATGTGCAGCAGTTAGTGAGTTTCCGATATAAGGTGATGCTTATATTTCTATTATACAGTTGCACAGTAGTGTCCAGACAGTGAACCTATTGTATGCAGTGGTCCAGGTCCAGGTTAATAATGGAGTGAAAGTTACTGAAGTCCTGGTGGAACTGCTCAAGAGTCTCCTGTCCAATAATCCAAATGATAAATGTACACCAGTGTATCTCAGACATTCACTTAATGTTGCAAATGGGCTATTGGCAATAAACAGCCTCGGCCCTGTACACCCAAAGGAGCATCTCCACTTCCATTATTCAGCCCAGACAAGGCGATCTATCTCCAAGGGCCTTCTAAAGGTTCTGTCACTGAGAAGTTACAGGGAACCAGGCAGAGGGCCTTCTTAGTAGTGACACCCACCCGGTGGAACGCCCTCCCATCAGATGTCAAAGAGATAAACAACTATAAAACTTTCCAAAGACATCTGAAAGCAGCCCTGTATCAGGAAGTTTTTAATGTTTTGCTTTGTTTTTATTATGTTAGAAGCTGCCCAGGGCAACCCAGTCAGATGGGTGAGGTATGTATGTACAAACAAACAAGCAATTAAAATTTATTCTTATTTCCCTGGAAATGGCAAATCTGGATTAAATGAGGAAAATACAAGCTGCCATTGGGATAATGACATCCAGAGGAACCTACAAAATACTTGCAGACATGAAGAACACTGATCCTGCAATAACAGCAATCCGGAAGCACCCGTAGGTAAAGGAAAAGCTTTTGGGGAAATCCGAAAGTGTTCTAAGTCAGCCAGGAAAAGGTTGCCATACTATGGAGCTATGTATGTGCTCATGGCAGTGCCACTGATCTGAAGATCCATGTTCTCCCCATGTATGAAATAAGTTGAACTGCTTCAATGGGACTTACTTTCCAGCTAAGCATGCAGCTGGAGATAACATAATTCTCACTAGTAACAAAAGTTTAAAGGAAAAATAAAAGATTTACCATGTTCATGTGTGCTTCCCCATCCACTTATGTAACATGAGGTCTCATGAGACAGGAGAGGAGGAGTGTCAGGTAAGCAGATGGGCTGAATATAGTCATTGTACTTGACAGACTTGGCAAGTTGAAACAAGGCAACATCATTTTCAAAGGTGCCCCATTCAAAGTCAGAATGGATTGTGATAGTGCTGACCTTCTGTATTACAGTACGAGAGTGGGGTTTATACAGATGATGCAAGCCAATCACTGCCCTCCAAGATTCTGGAGTCCTAGGACAGAATAAAATCCCTTCTAGAGTAAATAATTAGTGCAGAAGTTCCCATTTCAGACTTTAAAATTTGAGAGCAACAGCAAAACCGGGTCAACACACATGCAATCATTCCCCTTCAGGAACTCTACTCAAACCATGAACTTGGAATCTTGTCATGGCTCACTCTTCATAAAAGCTAGCCTAGGAGTTTTTCTATTTCTGTCATTTAAATAGTATATTAGTTTTATGGAAATTTATTTGGAAATTCTATTCAGAATAAAAAATAAAGTTAAGGGGGGGACACAAGAAAATAGGAGGTAATTTTGCTGGTTCTCTGGCCCCTGCAATTCCGTTGCTCTTGGTCACCAAAGTATGTTGGTGATACAGATATTGTTTTTGTGTTGCATGCCACTTAGGTTTTTAGAATATTAAGCAATTTCGAAATGCTTTTAAATAAAGAGAAAGTGCCCTTCGTAGCATCCCCATTCTCAGCTGTTACACGTTACCTTAGCATGCGTGGCTGAGGGTTAAAATGGCACATTTATGTTGAAAAATTCCAATAACTATCTACTTGCGCTGGTGTGCTTTCAAACTGCTAGGTTGGCTGGGACAGAGCGATGGGACCTCACCCCGTCATGCAGATTCGAACCACTGCGGATTCGAACCACCGCCCTTCTGATCGGCAAGCCCAAGAGGCTCAGTGGTTTAGACCACAGCGCCACCCGCTTCCCTGCAACACACCTACACACTGCAGCCAGCACACTAATTTGTCGCGGCACACAGTTTGGAAAGCTCTCTTCTAGGTATTGAACCCTAAATGAGCCTAGCTGTGATCGAAAAGCAATTAAGTATCCAACTATGAGGTTAACAGTGGCTTATTAAGGTGGGCTAGATTCTGATCTGGAGGCCAGTGTGGGGTGGGGGAGGTAGGCCAAAGGAGGGTAATTTGTTTAGGTGGGGGCAGCTGCTTCATGTGGTGCAGCTGCTACAATCAGTAGCGAAATAAGCCATATTTCCCAATACTGCAGTTGAAACACCACTACAAGATCATAACAGAATGTCATTCCTGTCAGGGCATTGTGGAGCGTCACAGTGACCCACAAAACAACCAAAGACAGCAGCTATGCTCTGCTTGAAGTAGTAGGAGAAAATTGTTTTTAGTAAGGCACCACTCCCCCAAAACTGTTCAACTTTCTCCCAGAAATGAAAATGCCTTCCTGCGTTGAATGTTATTTAAAGGACTGACACTGGCTTCTGATGTCACAGAAGCATACAGACTGCACCTAGACAGCCTTTCTGTGATTCTGCTGTGTCGCAGATCTGTGAAAATGGCACATATCGAAAATTTAGCCTATACCCTCACAGTATGATACTATTCCTATATGGGCTGACACAGCAATTCAATCCTATATGGGCTGACACAGCAATTCATTATTTTTTCTCTAGAACTTGGGCAATTGAGGGCCCATCTGTGTGGAAGAGAATTGGTGCCACTAAAAAAAAAAAAAAAAAAAGCGGATTATTTCTGCATATTCGGGGACTTCCTAGATCTGCAGTATTTAAGTTAAATGAAAAAATTATATTTACAAACACAAAGACAAAGAAGCAAAAGCCTGACATGAATCTGAATTTTTGGGCCTAACAGAATCTTAACATCATAGCTGAGAAGGAAAAGAAAAAAGAAAACCTGAGGTGGGGAAAAGAAGGAATTGGCATGCTCAAGACCAAATGGGTTTGGGACAAGCTTCAAGTGACGCTAAATGATTTCTGCCTTCACTGTGCATGCAAATACCAATGATGGAAATGTGTAGGTATGTCGTGATAATTATAGGATCAGAGTGCTAAGAAAGGTAGTGTGAGTTTAGAAATCTGATCTATCGTTGAGGCTAATTCAGCTGTCGAATGGTGAAGATGTCAATTCAGAGGGCAAGATGGCCTGCTTAAGCCCCTAACATTTAATAGTATACTGTAAGTGATCATTAGAGTTGGGAGATAGGCACCATGAGCTACAAACAAACAAACAAACACTCCTTTCCTGTGCTGCCCTCCCCACCCAGTTTTCTTACCCTTCACCATAAAGTCCCAGAGTGGGTAACAACATAATCATATAATTAAAAACATGTAAATGTGTAAAAATAACTATAGTAAAGTGGCATTCCAGTCCATCTTGCAGATGATTCTCCTGGAGTGTGGATATAACATTTTTGGGGACTCAGAGTTTGAGGTACACATCTCCACTTCTTTTGTACCTATTTTGAGTATTATTAGCATAATTATATTACTTTAATAAGACTGCATTATTATACAATACTATATGAGCTATTAAGGAAACAACCAAAACTTAAGTACATAACTGTTATGTAGATGTTATGGTTCATGAAATAAGTGCTTCAGGAGGATGGCTGGTGGCTATTTTGGAAAGAAGGCTTCCATGGACATATGCCAGCCTGCAGGTTCTATCTACCCAACTTTTTTTTTTTTACAAGCTATGTATTCTATAGCAACCACATGGAAATTGTCATCAGTAAAGACTGTCCTACAGAAGTATTGCACGGATTGGATTAAATTAAGTGTTCAGATTTATGTCTGGCAACCAGCCCTGAACTTGAAAACCACAGTATCATATGGCATAATGGGGAAAGGTTTCAGAATGGTAGGAAAAACTGAAATCTTCCCCTCTTCCTTTTCTCCCTCCTCTTTCCCCTGAGCCATGGCCAACGCTATAGGGCTCCTGCTCTGGTATGGTTCAATTAGGCTAGCTGAAGACACATGAACCAAAACACCCCTGTTAAGGGTTGGCAATATACAGTACTAAAACACTTTTTTCCAGATCCCCCCTTGTGGGTAGAGACCAATACATGTCCCTCAAGCACAAAACTGACAGAAAAAGATTCAGAACAAAAAAAATACATACATATTTACTTTAATGCAGTGTGCTGCTGTCAGCACTGAGTTGCTATTAATTAAAGATCCACCACATATATGGTAAAAAAATTCTCCAGGAGCAGGTTGAGCTTGTAGACTAACTTGCCATGGCCAAGCCCCAAGCTGAGCATCATGTCCACCTATAATCCGAGATCCTTCTGCTGTCTCATCCACAAGAGGCCGCCTTCCGCATTCTAAAAATTAAAAAGTTGTACTGGTATTTCAGTGTAAAACACAGCAGGCATTCAGCAACAATACAATATAGCCATTGTTTCAACCGTCCAATCTGACACAGCAGTTCTGTTATCAGACTGCTTTCTGTTGGAGATTATGCAAGCATGAAGGCTTCTGTGAATCATTAAATAATCTTATTGTCAGATGCCGGCCTAAAAGAACACACCAACTTGTTCGATTGAGGTTAACAGAGTGCATGCCTCCAGGATGGTGGCCAAACATATAACAGAAGCCAAAACATAAGAGGTCAATGCGACTGGGACCAGAGTAGCATACAAATTTCATTCACATTCACCCACCCAGTAATTTAAATGCATCCCCTTCTCTCCTTCCTCTTCCCTCCCCGGATGCATTCAAGCTTAGAGAAAAAGTTAGAGTCACACAAATGGAGTGTGTGTGTGTGTGTGTACACACACATACAATTTTGTTAAAATTATATCCTGCTCTTCCTTACAAAGGAGTTTTATTTCCTAAGCTGAATTGCTGCTCAGACTCCTGGCAATGTTTTTTTTTTAGGCGGGGGCAGAGGTGATTAACCTTTCCCTCCCAACTGCTCCTCACAGCAATTTAGCTTCAGGAAAAGGTTCCAGTTGTTGTGTATGGGACCTTTTTCTCTAAATGGGGTGGGGGTGGCAGCACATGGGAAAGAGAGGATTGTTAAGTTTTCCCACCTCAGCTGCCACTGTTCCCTGAAAATTTCACCCAGAAGGCAATTTAAGTTAAGGGAAAGGCTCCATTTGCACAAATGTTTCTTCCTCTTCTTTTTACTACAAAAGGCACATGTTTATGAACAGAAACAAAGGAGTACAAAACATTACAATTTTTAAGAGATATTATGGAAGGTATTGTTATAGAAAAAATTGGGGTTGGCTTTTGCAGCCCAACTCTCCATCAAGGGATTCAGTGTCCCTTAAGACAGTTATCGGTCACAGAAGAATGGATGGAGGCAGGAACCAGTCAAAGCAAGGCAGATCTTTATTTTCCTGTTGCACCAGACTCCTCCCTCCCTTGCAAGGAGGTGAGAAGGGCCCACAACACTAGTGTATAACAGCTCTTGAAGACTTAGAAATTGCCCAACCCCTTATTCAAAGACCACCCAAAAGCATCACACAAGCATCACGGAAAGAGGCAGTCTACAACAGAAATTTGAGGGTGTGGCTTGTCTCCTGTTTGTCAAGATACCTAATGTGTGCTGACTGCCTTATTCTGGCTAGTTTGAGCCATCCTCTTGAAATGGTAAATAACCTAGTTTCTGAAATCATGGCCACAGACCTCCCATATTCATACACAAAATGTGCTCTTTTGATTGGATTTGAAGGACCTGTAAGTTAAAAGAACTATTGGGAGAAGTTTTTCCAAGATACAGTGGTACCTCGGGTTAAGTACTTAATTTGTTCCAGAGGTCCATACTTAACCTGAAATAGTTCTTAACCTGAAGCACCACTTTAGCTAATGGGGCCTCCTGCTACTGCCATGCTGCTGGAGCACGATTTCTGTTCTCATCCTGAAGCAAAGTTCTGAAGCACTATCCTGAAGCACTATTTCTGGGTTAGTGGAGTCTGTAACCTGAAGCGTATGTAACCTGAAGCGTATTTAACCCGAGGTACAACTGTATTTTCTTCTGCAGAGGAAATAGCTGGGGTCATTAAGAGTCAACATGGCTTCAGGATTGCTCTCCTGTACTATTTCAGACATGTAGCTTAGGTACTTATGTATGAGTGTTTACCTTGTGCACTTACGAACACACATTTTATTTATGACACCTTAGAATTCTTATAACAGTACATAAAAGACACACACACACACACACACACACACACACACACACACAAAAGACACAGGAAAGGGAAAAGATAACAGTACAATTCAACAAGTTGAGTACTTTTCATTACAAAACAAAACACTTGATGTAAATTATTACTGTAATGTGGCATAAAGTCTAAATCAGTGGTTCCCAATTAGCTAATTACTGAGAATCTCTTATTTTTCAAAAGCCAAGCCACAGACCCCCTGCTTTTGAAAATTTTGATAACTCTATGATAATTACCTCTGCAAAGCAATTTTTTAGGGTAGCCCCTAACAAGCAAAGGTATATTAAAAAATAATCAAAGGTATACAAAAAAACACAGACTATAAAAACTGTGATATTACCATGCAAAAATTTAGTGGGGATGGGCTGTGGACCCCATGGGGGCATTTCACAGACCCCCAGAGGTCCCCAGACCCCTAATTGGGAACCACTGGTCTAGATAAAAAACTCAGACTAAACTGAAATCTGATAAAGCGTTTCACAATCCTGCAAAAAGAATTAAATAAAAATAAAAATACAGTGGTACCTCGCAAGATGAATGCCTCGCAAGACGAAAAACTTGCAAGACGAAAGAGTTTTTCGTTTTTTGAGTTGCTTCGCAAGACGAATTTCCCTATGGACTTGCTGCGCAAGACAAAAACGTCTTGCAAGAGCAACTCATAGCGCGCGGTGTGGTAGCCTTTTTTGAGGTTTTCGGGAAACCGTGCTTTGCAAGACGAAAAAATCGCAAGACGAAGAAACTCGCAGAACGAATTAATTTCGTCTTGCGAGGCACCACTGTACAGTATGGAAAGTCCCAGAGCAGATCCAGGCCTGTTTCTCTATTGCTGCAACAAAATGACAAAGGAGAAACAAAGTCTAAACAGAGGTGAAGGGGCAGATCTCATTCCAATTTGTCTGTGCGGCAGCACCCTGCAAAAACTTGAATCAGAATTCCCACCTGAAAATATCACAATCTCATCTATGCTCAAGATCTAGTTTACAAGATTAAAACTAGAACTTGTTTTTCTTCTTCTTCACATGATTACACAGCATTACATTAAAACAACAACTGAACATAAAAGGCTTTTGGAAAGGCAATTCTTCTTAAAACTTTTCCATTATTATGAATTATGGAAATCGATTTAATGCCCTATGTGGCTTGCTTCTAAAAGGGCACAACAGCCTTACTGAACAGGTCAGATATGCTTACAAAGCTGATTAAATTTCAAGCCAATACTGCTTGAACTGGTACACTTCACATGTATTCTTAAATTGCTGAAAGTGACATCTTACACCGTTTCCGCCTCAAAGCAGCACTGACAACCTAACAAAACCTCCTTTCTTCCAGAGCTTAGAAAAGGAATGTTGCAATCATATGAACCTTAGGGGCATATCATATGATGAATGTTGCAATCATATGAACTTTAGAGATCGACACCGACCATGCGCCTGTGGCATTGTTACATGGTAATTCAGAAATTAGAGACATCACCTTGCTCACAAAGGTCCGTATAGTTAAAGCTAGGGTTTTCCCAGTAGTGATGTATGGAAGTGAGAGCTGGACCATAAAGAAGGCTGATCGCCGAAGAATTGATGCTTTTGAATTATGGTGCTGGAGGAGACTCTTGAGAGTCCCATGGACTGCAAGAAGATCAAACCTATCCATTCTTAAGGAAATCAGCCCTGAGTGTTCACTGGAAGGACAGATCCTGAAGCTGAGACTCCAGTACTTTGGCCACCTCATGAGAAGAGAAGGCTCCCTGGAAAAGACCCTGATGTTGGGAAAGATGGAGGGCACAAGGAGAAGGGGATGGCAGAGGATGAGATGGTTGGATAGTGTTCTTGAAGCTACCAGCATGACCAAACTGCGGGAGGCAGTGGAAGACAGGGGTGCCTGGTGTGCTCTGGTCCATGGGGTCACGAAGAGTCGGGCACGACTAAACAACAACAACAAAAATTCAGAAAATTACTAAATGGGGGAATTACTCGAATTAAATCCACTTTCGCGGGTGCTTCCAAACAGGTTTGAGCCCCGGAGCCTTTCCCCCCTTGGGACCTAAACTCCACCACGTAAGCAAGCGCCGTTTGACAGGAGCAGAAGGGAGGAAAAAGGGTAGAGTTTTCGCTGCCTTCTTTGCCTAACATTAGATCCACGTGCTTCGACCTCCAGGAAAAACAGCAGCCAGGCAGAGCGGCAATCCGCGGGCCGCTTAACTTGGGAAGACATCCCAGTAATCGGGAGAGTAGAAGCTAGAGCAAACAGCTGAGGATTCCACCACGCCAGGAGGCATCCCTCCACGTGCGCCACTCTCCTTGGCATGCCCCTTACGCACTCTGCGTCCGTCGCACTGGAGGCTGCCGGGAGTCGTAGTTCGCAGGGGTACTCCGCGCGCAGGCGCACTTCCGCCCAAGGCCCTCAACGCGTGAGGGAACCTGCCCTGCCCAAGCGCCCGCTGCCGCACCCACGGGAACCAGGGGGGACGCCGGGCTCACCGTGTGCGGGGACTTTGGAGGGCAGAGCTCCGGGCAGGGGTCCGTACAGCAGCGCGAGGAGCGCCAGCGAGGGCCCGGCTGCGGGGCGAAGGCTCCGCCGCATCGTCCGTCGAGGGAGAAAAAATGGCGGCCAACTTTGCCCCACTCTCGCCGTCTTTCCCTCTCCTCGGCCGGAGTGACGTTGGGAGCGTCACGTGACGGGGGCTGCGAGGATTCTGCGCTCGGCGGCCTCCCGCTCTTGCATTTGCCTGGAAAGGGCGCGCGGGACGGGAACGAGGTCCGCGCGAAACTCCGGCGGGACGAAACCTCCCTCCGTAATGGGGCAAACATAACAGCGAGGCCGATCGAGGGATTTCTGCGCGATTTAAAGCCCATTGCAAGAAAGCTGAGGGAATACATCCCCAGCCTTCGAGAAATCTTTTTTGGAAGTAAAATTTAAAGTTAAGATTTCACTCGGATCCTTCTTTTTTTGTTTCGTTTTCGATAAAGAATTGCATTGCAGCCGCACCGCCGACACACCTCCTTGCTTTACCGGTTGGTTTGATTTGCGGCAATTGCTTTATTATTATTATTATTATTATTTGAATTTATATACCGCCCTATACCCAGTTGGTTTGATTTGTGCCAATTGCATTATTATTATTATTATTATTATTATTATTATTATTAATGATTGAATTTATATACCACCCCATACCCGGAGGTTCACAGAAAAGATTAATATAAAAACCACAATATATAAAAAATCAAAATGAAAACAACCCAATACCCCCAAAGGAGCCACATTTTAAAAGGGCATAGGATGTCAATCAGATCAACCAAAAGTCTGGTTAAAAAAAAGAATGTTACAAATTAAATTTCCAATAAACAGCAAGTAAGCAGGTGTGTATACAGACGCCTTCGTTTCGTGCATGGAAGCATAGAGTTGGAAAGGGATCCCAAGGGGCATCTAGTCCAACCGCCTGCGATGCAGGAATCTTCTGCCCAACATGGCTGGCTAAGCTTAACTGCTATAAAGCAATGAAGAGGGTGGTAATACAAGGACTACTGCAATTGACACAATATCACCAAGGCAACTATCTGTAAACAATCAACGTCCATAAAAATGGCAAAAGTTTCTTTCTCAAATTAGTTTTATCTTAAACAATAGCAAACACAGTAAATAAAGAGTTCACTTGTAATATGGCAGTGGTTCAGTGCTCATGTCTTCTCATGTTTAATTACTACGCTTAGGAGTTCATTGACCCTTTGATGAACTTATGAAGTTGGCATCAACCCCACTGCATATACTTAGGTAGCTATATGAAATATAGTCAAGAAATACCAGAATATCATGAACATTTATTAATCACCCACCATTACCAGGAATTGCAAAAATGTAAAAATTAATCTGGCATACTGTTGGATTGTGAAATCTTGTTAAATATAAGGTTCCACATTGGCAAGGAAGATACATGCCCATACTGTTTATTTCTGAGGCTCATGATGATTATTCTTTTGCACTATTCGTCATTAAGATTTCCTACTGCTAGACCATTTTCAACCCCTGGCTCTTTATTCACCCCCTAAACTGTAGGGGGTCAATATCAACCACTTCCAGAACCCAGGTATAAATGCATATTTAACATGTAGAATATGGTAGTCCTAAAGGCATGTTAAAATACCTTTGGGATAGAGTTTTATGTATAAAATATGTATTGCTATGTCATAAAAAATATATCAAAGTGGGTTGCAGCAATAAAACAACCATAAAGCAAAAATGATAAAGTTAAATACTGACATCAATTAACTACTGCTGAAGTAAGCAACTTTTGAACTGGTTCCTGTACCAACCCCTTTACCAGCAGTTTCATCAACAAAAAATTGTAATAGCTACAAACACATCTTCACTTAATATAGGTAACCATATATAGGGTCAGACTTTTTGTCCAACTCTGCCCATGCTCACTACGCTGCCAGAGGTCTTGGATAATATTTTTTCCATGTCACCTGCAATTGGGTCCTAACAGGAAGCCCAAGGATTGCACCTTGTACTCTGTCACTGAGCGAGGGTCCCTTCCCCACCAGTTCATCTGCCATGGCTCTGCCCCTCACAGTCCTGGAATTGTTTGAAGCAAGTGGTGAGAATTCTCCGATCTTTACACCCCACTCAGATAATATTTAGGTGCCTGTTAGTAAAAGCTTCACCAGCTGATTTCTGCAGATCAAATCAGCACAAGCTGGCCAGGCTGATTTCTTTTTCTGGCTAGTTAGCAATGCTATGTGTTTACACATATTTTTTTAGGAGAAAAACATGCAGAGAACTTTAAAATGGTGTCTTAGTGGTGCTTTAATTTGCAGTTAATTGATTTTTAAACAAGCTTGTCATTGAATATATGCTAAGATTTTCCCAGCCTGCTCTGCACTTTAGAAAGCATAACTGAATTCCTTTGAGAGAAGGAAAATTCCTTTGAAATGTGTATATAAAAGGAGAAGCCTTAGCATGTTTACTCAGAAATAAAAATTCCCTGAGTTCAGTGGAGCTTTCTCCCAAGTAACTGAGCATACTACTGTATTGCAGTCTGACACAGGAGCTGAACTCAGTGGAACATATTTTTCAGTAAACATTCATCTGATTGGATTGCACTGGTGAACTGAGAATTACTTTACAGCATAACCAATGATATGTGGCTGAATCGGTGTCCAGTGTAAGGGGACGTATATATGTTGCAGCTTTACATCTGAGAAATTTGCTTTGTCAAGATCACTCCAGATCTCTCTTGTTAAGCAGCATCCGTCAAAGAGAAGTTTCCATGTTGGGAAGAGAACTTGCTGCCAAAAGTAGCACCAGCTTGAATGGTCTGCAGCCACGTGTTCCAAGAAATAAAATGCTCCACCCTAAAGGAAAGGAGGAGACCATTTGAACAATAAGTATTCTAGGGAAATCAAGAGTGTAGGATGTTTTGTGCATGATATAAAACCATGTTCAGTGCCTTAAAATCAATTTCACCAGATATTTATTTCCCCCAAAATCTGACTGACCTACTTGTGTTTTGCTTCTTCCTTGCATAAATAACCTGCGAAAATGTCAATATTCCAGTAGCTCGAAGGTCTAAGAGCTCCTACATATGTATGTTATTGCAATCTGTTGCAAGCTGCATTGAGGACCATTCAGTCAAAAGGCAAAATATACATCTTCTGAATGAATATTAGACTCGGGGCATTCACAAACATGTACGCCCAAGGGCTGATTACCTGCCAGTAGCAATCTCCCTTCTGTCTGACAGGGAAATTTAGTACAAGGTTGGGGTCCGTAGTCAGTGGTCCCAAAAGGAATGCCAAATAGACACAGGCTTCAGTGAAGCTTTAGGCCTTTGTCAAAAGGAACATGCACACAGTCAGTCTGGTAAGACAGATGTCTTCTAAAGGTTGTATAGTTACTTATCTCCTTGGCTCAGGGATCGCATAAATCCATACCCACCAACATTTCTCCGATGAAAATAGGGACCTCCTAAGGAAACGTGGGACATTCCGGGATCGAATCAGAAACCGGGACGGCTTCTGTAACTCTGGGACTGTCCCTGGAAAATAGGGACACTTGGAAGGTCTGCAATCCTAGGCATGTTTATATTCAGAAGCAAAGTCCCATTTAGTTCAATGGAGCTTACCTCCCGAAAAGCGTGTTTACAATTGCACTGTAACACATAGCTACCTACCAGGCCTGTTCAGAGCTTGTCTGAGGTCTGGGGTGGGAGTCTTGTCATTGGCATGACAGCGTAAGTTTGGGAGACCCTGGTGAGGGCCCCCATGCCATCTTTGAGGTCTGGGGCAAGTGAACCCTGCTGCTCCCTTCCTTTGCATCGGCTGGCTGCCTACTACACTCCTCTGAAATTGCATCTCTACCCCACCATGTCTCTTTTGCTGCCCTCTCCCCCTCAAATACTCACCGGCTTGAGGACCCTGCAGACTTCGCTCAGAACACTTTGCATGTCCCGCACGGAGCAGAGGACCAAAGTGGAAACGACGACATCGACGGAAGAATCGGCCACCTCCTGCAGATTCTCCGCCGGGGTCACCAAGAAGCTGTCAAACTGAAGGTGCTGGTTCTGGGCCATGCTTTTGGCTAGACTCCGTTGAAAGTGGGGGTTGGGGTCTGTACAGGTGACCCTGCAGTTGGCCGGGAAGAACTGGAAGTTGGAGCCCGTGCCGGTTCCTATCTCCAGCAGCCGCAGCTGCCCCGAGGGGCCTGCAAACTCCAGCAAGTTGCGGAACAGCTCTTGTTTCTGCCTTGACATCTTCTTGTTGTAACTGGGTGCAAACTTCTCCATGAAGGCCGGGAAGATCTTCTTGCAGTAGGGCTGCCATACGCCCAAGTACGACAGCACGTATATGGGAAGGGCTAGCAGCTGAAGACAGAGACGGAGGCAGAAGACCAGGGCTGTTGCCATTTCAACTCCTCCAGCCCAGTCTCGGATCTTTCGCCCTCCTTTTCCCCTCGGAAGTCCAGAAGCAGGGGAAATAGCTTTGAGTTCTGTGCAAACGTCAGTATAGCCTGTCTTGGAAAAGTTAGGACGCGGGTGGCTCTCTTTCCTCTATCATCGCTTAGTTCCAGTGCCGATCTCAAAGCAGGGTTGTGGACGAGGAGAGAGGAAGCTGCAAACTTTTTACTAGCTTCAGGAACTTCCTAAGGGTCACGTTACCCACCAACTTCCTCATTCAGCCTGAGCGTTTTGTTTTGACTGCCAAAAGCAGTCTTTGGCAATCTGCCAGAAGGGAAGGGAAGGAGGGTGACTGTGTAACTCTTTCTCCTCTGGTGTTCTGAAGCGCAAAAGCAGTTTGCTTTTTTGCTTAACCCACAGCTTACTCAGATTTCTCTTACCTGTCACACATGTACACATGAGTGTGTACATATTTGTGTGAGGGGAAATAACTTGGGAAGGGCCTGGAGCTGGGGGCAGAGAGATATGAAGGCACACCTGTTTAGGGAAGTTTTTAATGTTTGATGTTTTATCATGTTTTTAATATTCCGTTGGTAGCCTCCCAGAGTGGCTGGGGAAACCCATCCAGATGGGCAGGGTATAAATAATAATAAAATTATTATTAGTAGTATTTGTATTTGTATTATGATTATTACCTGCATTTTCCATTCAGAGGTAGCTTAACCCAAGGGTTTATTTTTTTGGCGGGGGGGAGAGGTTAAGAAAAAAATCTGTGGAGGATATAATCACATAAGAGAGCCAGTGTGGTGTAGTGGTTAAGAGCGGTAGTCTCGTAATCTGGGGAACCGGGTTCGCGTCTCCGCTCCTCCACATGCAGCTGCTGGGTGACCTTGGGCCAGTCACACTTCTCTGAAGTCTCTCAGCCCCACTCACCTCACAGAGTGTTTGTTGTGGGGGAGGAAGGGAAAGGAGAATGTTAGCCGCTTTGAGACTCCTTCGGGTAGTGATAAAGCGGGATATCAAATCCAAACTCTATAACTGATTAACATGTAGCCAAAACTTAAGTGTTTAGAACAACGCACCCTCAAACATTTATCTGATGAAAATACAGACATCCTATTTAATAATAGTAATAGTAATTATTATTATTATTATTATTATTATTATTATTATTATTATTATTATCTCATTTATACCCCGCCCATCTGGCTGGGTTGTCCCAGCCACTCTGGACCACTTCTAACATATATCAAAACCTAATTAAACATTTAAAAAACTTCCCTATATAGGGCTGCCTTCACATGCCTTCTAAAGGTTGTATATTTACTTACCTCCTTGGCTCGAGGGTCCCCTAACTCCATACCCTGCAATATTTCTCCGATGGAAATAGGGACGTGCTAAGGAAGAGCGGAATCATATCAGAAACCGGGATGGCTTCTGTAAGTCCGGGCATGTCCCTGGAAAATAGGGACACTTGGGAGGGTCTGGAACAATTTGTTCCAGCTCTAACTCATCCAAGTTGTTCAGCTCAAAGCAGCCTTGCAATCTCTCCCCATAGCTTTCCCTTGATGCAACCTTTTGCGCCTCAGGCAGGGATCTAAAGACCTACCTTCTCTGCTCATGTTTTACGGATAGTTCTTTTGTGCAAAGGACGGCTGTTACAACGGCGGGTCATTTGGGGCTAAGGGCTGCCATTAGCCAGCTAGTTTGGCAAATGTAGCATCAGGAGTTGGCATCGCCAACTCACTGCCCGACACACACACCTTCAAAAAGCACTTTAATTGCTGAATTGTCTGTTCTATAGAGACATAATCCCTCCTGTACTGCAGCCCCATTTTGCCCTTGTTTTCATCTTCACCCTCCTGTCCATAGCTTCTTTTCTGCCTCCTTTTCTGCAACCCCACTTATGCTCAGACCACGCTCATAGTAACTGCCTGAACCTTCATCCCCAGTCCCATGCCTCCTGTTCCCTCCTTTTCACTTTCACCCCTCTTTTCTCCTCTTCTTTTTCAAACTCCCCTTGCACCATCCTCATTCCCATGGTTCCTCAACCCTCCTGTTCTGAAGATATGTTACTGTACTCTTAAGAGGAATGGAACCTTAACAGCAAATCTGCCAGTTTGTTCAGTTAGAGAAGGCTGTGTGGAGAAGGGAGAGCATCTCATGCCCCCTTCCTTTACCGGCTGCTGCACAACAGCCCTGCAGTGCTGCCAGTTGAGTCTTAAGTCTCCACCAGTTGCTGCCACCGCCACCCAATAAGGGGAGCAGGTGGCGCTGTGGCCTAAATCACCGAGCCTCTTGGGCTTGCCGATCGGAAGGTCAGCAGTTTCAATCCGCTCAATGGTGGTGAGCTCCCATTGCTGTGTCCCAGCTCCTGCCAACTTAGCAGTTCGAAAGCACACCAACACAAGTAGATAAATAGGTACTGCTGCGGCGGGAAGGTAAATGGCGTTTCCGTGCGCTCTGGTTTCCGTCACGGTGTCCGTTGCACCAGAAGCAGTTTAGCCATGCTGGCCACATGACCTGGAAAGCTGTCTGTGGACAAATGCAGGCATCCTCAGCCTGAAAGCGAGATTAGCGCCACAACCCCATAGTCGCCTTTGACTGGACTCAACCGTCTGGGGATCCTTTACCTTTCTACCTTTTACCACCAGCCTCATTTTTAGGCATCACCCACAGTCCCAGAACCCAAGAGGTGGAAGTGGGGGGGACTGGGGCTGCGCCAAAGCAATTCATTTTTTTATTTGGAAAAAAAGACTCCTAGCAACTGCACCCTGCACTCCTCACCTGCACACAATGTAATGGGGAAAGGGCTAACTTCCAGCTGCCTTATCCCACTCCAAGATCAAAGCAGCTCCACCCACCCACCCACATCTTAAAGCCCTGGAACATTGGGACCAATGCACCCCCCATTTCCCAGACCGTTCGCTTACACGTTGCTCACAGTGTAAAAGCAGCCCACGCTCCCCGTCTTTCCAAGATCAAAGAAGAATGTGCTGGTTTCTTACGACGCTGATCCTCAACATTCAAATTAGCATGAATTCCATGCACATGGGGATTCCAGAATCTTGAGGTTGGTTACTGCACACACTTAAGCGGTCAAACTGTGAAGCTTTATTAGAAATAAAAGGCAAGGGGAAGCAGGTAGAGGAAGCAGAATACAAAAATAAACCAAAGCGCTGTAGGACAGGGGTCACCAAACTTTCTGAGGCTGAGCTGTGGCATGGCGTGGATCAGGGTGGTTTCCCTGGGTGCAAAATTTTAACACCCAGTGCTGCTTCAATACAGCTGTGTGCTTTCATCAGTGGACTCTGCTGAAGACGACTTCTCCATGTGAACCAGGAAGTGACCTCTTCAGACAACGGAACAACTCTTCTTATCTCTGCAGCAGCTGCGATCTCCTGGGTGACACGGATGCCATGAGGCATATATACCTCACCTGTTTCCCTTCATCCCACCCCACCCCCTCCACGCAGCCACAGGCGCTGCCACGCCACGCTCTGCCACTGAGCCTGAGGGCACATTAGCAAACCTGATAAGCTGTTGTGGGCATACTCCACAACCTGTTATACCGGCTGCAGTAAAATGTTGCTCTTTTTTAAAAAAATATTTTTTAATTAAATTTTCCATTTTAACAATCCAATCAAATCACATTAAATATTCCAAATTATACAATTAAATATCATATAGTCCAAATATTCTGCCAAATTTTAAATTTTTATTGGGACTTCCCATGCTTCAAGTTCGGGGGGGGGGGGCTCTGATCATCTCATAGCTCTGCTGCCTTGAGTTTCTAATAGTTCCTTTAAATCTTCCTGTTGTTAACCTTCAGTAAAATGTTGCTTTAAGTGCAAGGAAGGGACTCCATGGGTTTCAGGAAAGGCCTCTGTTAGTACGCGTGTGCCTGCAAGCACCACACTGGCAGCACCCGAAATAGGAACCTCTCAATCATCTTCCAAATTAAAAAGAAATTCTGTTTAAGGTAATCAACAATGGCTGATATCCCAACCTCCATGGGGACCAGATGCTTCCAGGGAGAATAGTAATGGGAGTTCATGCATGCTCACATGGAAGTGAATGAGGCAAGCCCAAGTTATGTGTTATCGCAATGTTCACATCTGCATGTGAGCAGCTGGATTGTGGAAAGTGAAGGTAGCTGGACAGTCTGTCAAATGGAAATAAAAAATGGATTGACAATAACATACATGTGTGTGCATCCAATTACAGATTGCACAAGAGGTTCACAGGCCATAGGTGACATAGTGATGGGCTATGCTATAATTCTTATGATTAGGTTCTACACCCCAACCCAGAGACACCTGCATGGAGATCTTGTTCAGAAATTTATTTCCAATCTACTTTACAGCATAACCTATGATATGCGGCCTAATAGGGGGCCATTTTAAAGGAGCATCTATGTGCCGTAGCTTCAGCTCTGAGAAGCCAGCTTTTTCCAGGTCGTTCCAGGTTTCTCTGGCCAAGTGGCACCCTACTAGGCCGCATATCATAGGTTATGCTGTAAAGTAGCT
>JAXCMG010010401.1:0-13486 GCA_034642415.1 Podarcis siculus
GCCAACATCCATGTTTTGGAAAGGGCTGTGCAGCAATGTTCCAGATTACCAGCTGCTGGAAGCCGCAAGGGGGGGGGGGGGCTCATTGCTTATGTCCTGCTTGCCTGGGCGGCTGGTTAGCCACTATGAGAACAAGAGGCTGGAATAGATGGACCTGGTCCAGCAGCCAGGCTCTTATCACGTCCTTCTGGCAGTAGGGAGAAGGCAAAGACAATGGGGGCTCTGCTTCCAGCCCCACCCGCCAGGCAGACGAACCTATAAGCAAAGCAAGTCTCCTCCAAACACCTCATGTGGTTGAGATCTCGGGGGGGGGGGGATGGCTGAAGCACAAAGCTCTCCATGGCAGCCCCTGTTTGCTCTTCCCAGGTGTCTCGCTGCCCCATCCACACCCCTTGGCACTTACCAAGGCTGAAGAGGATGAGGAACTTCAAGCAGACAAACTCCTGCCTGTCCACCTGGAGAGAATGGAAGTGAAGCACCAGTTCCTGCGCTCTCAGCACCAAGTTGTTCAGGAAGGATCCCGCCTGCATGGCAACGGTCGACATGTCCACCTGGAAGAAAGGGGAGGTGGGCAGGGCTCAGGACCCCCAAGAAGTACCATCTTGTCAGGGGAACAAGGAGGTACAAGAGCTGGGCGGTGGGGGACAACCTCCATCAGAAAGACTTTTGAGCAATCAGCTGTTAAGGCTTTAAAGCAGTTAATGGACTGAGTTGCTGACTAAATTACAATAAATATGGTTATATCTGGGTGCTGGCTTTACACAGAAGGATAACCAATAACGACCAAAGTCTAACTAGCCAGGAATCCAATGCAGGCTGACTCAGAAGTGATGTCCCTTAGCATCCCATAGGGCTTCCTCCCAAGTAACTGTGCAGAGAACTGCAACCCAAAGTCTAAATATGTGCAATGGAGTACTTGCAGATTCTCTTCCCC
The DNA here is from genome assembly GCA_034642415.1 of Podarcis siculus. Classification (NCBI taxonomy): domain Eukaryota; kingdom Metazoa; phylum Chordata; class Lepidosauria; order Squamata; family Lacertidae; genus Podarcis; species Podarcis siculus. The sequence goes on from JAXCMG010010401.1 coordinate 935, forward strand.
CACCCCCATGTTTACTCCGGCCTCTATCTCCCTCTCCCGTGGGCAGGGGACCTGTGTCCTCTTACACTTTGTACATTCCTGGCAAATCATCGTTCTTATATACCCACAGCAATAACAGCTCTCCATGTGTGCTGTTGTTTATGTAGCCAAAACTGTCCCACCCATGCTTGGTGGTGGTGGTGGTGGGATTTTGGGCGGAAGAATGTAGAGGGAACGCCCACACACCCACCCCCCAAAAACAGAAGCCCAGTGGGCAAAGAAGGCTGACCAACCTTTGGGGGTGGGGGAGATGAGACAAGGGGGGTGGGCATGGGGAAAGGAAAGGAAGTGGCCAGAATCCTGAGCCGCAGCAGTGGCACTTCATGCTACAACATTTTGCGGCAGTATTTCTGAAAATGGCCATTGTGGAACCTGCAAACACTAGTGCTTTTACCTCCTGGCCTGTCACCAGCAGGATGCTGTGCTCCTTCCCATAATGCACTTGGCGGAAAATGTGGTCAAAGACCAGCAGCTCGCTCCAGCAGTTCTGCAGCAGCTTCATCTGGTCACCCACCTGGGACGAGGAGGAGGAGGAGGAGGAGGAAAAGAAAATAGCTGAGAAGCTTCCTCCAAAGAGGATTAATAGTTGAGATGATGATGATGATGAAAATAATAATAGCATTTGTATATCATCCTTCATCCAAAAATCTCTTGGCAATTAACAACATAAAAAACAAAATGAGAACACAAAATACATTTAAAAAACCAAAAAAAACCCCAATAACCTTCCTCCTACAAACACATTTAAAAGGACATAGAATGCCTGGCTGAAGAAACACATTTTCAGCTGACCCCTAAAGATATATAATGCAGGTGCCAGGTGAGCCTCCCTGGGGAGAGCATCCCACAAATGGGGAGCCACTGCAGAAAAGGCCCCTTCTCATGTTGCCACCTTCTGGACCTCTCAAGGAGGAGGCACATGGAGAAGGGCCTCAGAGGATGATCTTGGGGTCCAGGTTAGTTCATATGGGGAGAGGCAGTCCTTGAGGTACTGCAGTCCTGAGCCATTCAGGCTGTAGAGGCCGAAACCAGCACTTTGAATCAGGCTTAGAGACTAACTGGCAGCCAGTGCCATTGGGTCACCCTCAGTGTAACACGCTCAAATTGTCTTGTCCCAGTGAGCGCAACCTGGTCACCAAACTCTGCACTAGCTTAAGTTTCCAAACCATCTTCAGAGGCTGAACTATGCATAGACGACAGAAGTTAGGCTTTCCCTGTCCAGATAAGGACATAGCTGGCCGCCAGCCAAAGCTGATGGAAGGTACTCCACACCACCAAGGCCACCTTAGCTTCAAGTGACAGCAATGGATCCAGGGCCCCAAGATACATACCTGCTTCTTCAGAAGGACTGTGATCCCATCAAGAGCAAGAATCTGACTGGAGTTCTCCACTCATGTTCAAGCCACTTCCTAGCTTGTTTCCTAAGCAGGAGAAGGAACTCCGGGGCATTTGGTGTCAATGGTCTGAGTCATTTGGATATTCCAGGGCTTTGACAAGTGTGGCATGACCTTCAGCATGCAGAGCAGATGTTCTGCCACTGAGCTGGGGCCCTTTCCAGGTCCAGATCCTGCTAGGTGTTACAGATCAGTTAAACGAGAGGCAACAGGGCTATGCATCTGATGTAAGGACTCTTTTCTCACTTTATAGACAGGGCCCCAGGACTTCTGCAAGACCTACTGAGGATGCCTGCCTACCATTCACCCTGTAATTCCCCCCTGCCCCCAGCCAGACACACTGATGGGTACCTTGTGGCTACATACAGCCACTTTTTTAAAAAAAATTGTGCACAGCACCTGACCTAACACCATTCTGGGATCTTTTAAAAGCACCTAAGAACCAGAGGTGCTTAGAAGGCTGGTCCCCACAGCCAGGTAAGCCCACCTAGGCCACCAATGGAGAAGGCTACCCACCAGCAAACACATGGTGTCAGAAAATCAAGCCCTTATCATCAGTAGAAACTGGCAACAGTCCCAGGCACCCGGCTTGATATTCCCTGTTGACCTCCCTGGCTGCATTCCCCAGCAAGATCCAGGCTAGGTCACGACAGGCGATCCTTCTCAAACGTGAGAAGGACACAACCCCTCCCCCTGCTCTCCCGGCAGGAAAAGGAGATAGACAGAAACGTATCTACATGCTTTTATTTCTGTCTTTGCAGCATTACAAAAATCATGACTGCTCTCTTCAAACTCCAACAGTCAACTGACAAGAACTTCCTGCACTTCCTGTACAGGAACAAACGGAAGAGCTCATATTACACTCTGAGCTTGGCACTGTGAACTGACTGTCACTCTGTTTCCCACGGAACAGTCCTAACATTCCATCATGTTTTGTTTTCAAGCTTGCAGCTCGTAGCTGCATTGCTTTCATATCGTAACATACTCCCCCATATGAATCAATGTGCGCTGCGAGCAAAGCTTGATCCAGAGAAGAAAACAATCAGTTGTTATACATATAACACTCCCCTGTTGTTTCAGTTCCACCCTTGGAACTACCCGCCACTGGTTTCCCCAGTGTACCTCTCTGGTTATCTGACTTCCAAGGAATGAGTGCATCTGCATTACCTTGGCTAGGGAATGTAGTGTTACGCTTAGCAACTCCGTGTTGTGCCTTTGTCTCTGACTTAGACACAGCTTCAACCTGTCTTGAGTTGTCAACAATAGTAACACATGCAACAGCTGAGTTAGCAAACTCTTTTGAATACCTCTTGGGTGGTACACCCTTTGTAACTCTCTCGGGCCTGCGTATGAGGTGCTGATCCTCTCTGCTCACTGGTTCAGTCTCAGGACTCTTAGGAGAACCAGTACCAATAGTAAACAGTGGTTCGACTTCCGGTGGAGCGCGGACCTGCCGCAGGCGAGGGTTTTTTTCCGGAGAGAAAGCCCTAGCTTTTTTGGCCGAAAGAGGGGGGTTTTAGGGCGAAAAAACCCCCCGCTGACCTTCCGGAGGGTGTCTGGAGGTCTAGGTTCCCGGCGGTGCCAGAAAGCTGTTCGTCCGGTCGCCAGGTAGCCTCCGAAAAGAGGTGAAGAGTGCGACGGGACGCGCAGCGGGCAATCGGGCAGCCATTGCAGCGGCTAATCAGCGAAGCCCCGAGCCTGCAGGGAATAGCGCTCCGCTCTCGACATACAAAGAAATTCGGATTCATAACATCAAATTGCCGAGATTGGTGAGAAACAGCAAGGAAGTCTCCGAAATAAGAGGAATAGAATCCGAGTTCAGCGGTTGTCCGGCATCATAAAAGAAAGACGCAGCGCTGTCTGCAGAGTTCAAAACGAAAGTAAGTTGACGCTAGCGGCTACTGTTTCCGTCTCCCCAGTTACTTTTGGAACTAAGTTTCTCTTTTATAGAAAAGACAGAGGAGAAGGGGAGCAGAGAAGTTTGGAGATAGAATAGAAACCCCAGCGAATGTTACATTTGTTATCACTTTGGAGACTAGAATATAGAAAGAACTGCCTGTTATTGTTGCCGCTACCAAAATACTTTGTGGAGAAGAAGCTCCGACGCCATATTAATCGGAACTAGAAGAATCTCCGACTCCGACGCCATTTTAAAGGTCCTTAAGGTATACAGACAGAGAAGATAAAGTATATGGAGTTCCTTTCTTTCGGAAGATTTGAAAAAGTCCCTCTTTTATTTTTGGAATAAGACTACTAAAATTAATAATTAAGGAAAATAGCCGAAGGAGGGTAATGGACAAAATAATTTAAGAACTCTCTCCTTATGGTAGGTAGATCTGGACTCCCCCTAGTGGTCTGAAAAGAATATTGCATCGCAAGGTTTGAACTTGGTGGTGTCAATTTAAATTTTGTGAAACTGTTGGAATATTAACTGTACATGAGAGACCTCCTCCTTTAATGGTCTAAACTCTTTTGATTTGCTTAGCATTAAAACATATATATAAGGATAAGTAAAACAAACACAAACAACTACAGTTGTTTTGGATTATAAACTTTGGGACATATTAGAAACCAAGGCTGACTTCCTGCTCTTATTTTGGACATCTCTGTTATTATCTGCTGGATTTAATTCGGACATCTCTGTTATTATTTGGACATTTTTGTCATTACCTGCTGGATTTAAGTCGAAATCTACGTGAACTTTACCCTACCTATGCTTCGGATGGATTAGCCCAAATAGGGGCAAGAAGAATTTAGAGGATCTCAGATAGAGGCGGCACGACAAAGTCCCCCTAATAATTAGAGGGGGGGCAGAAAACAACCAACGATAAGACTTTGGGGGAGCAGGGCCAAAGACGACAAGCTTCTTTTTTCTTTTTCTGTTTATTTATAGGTGGTCTCTCTGTATCCCCTATTGATTGGTGGTCATTCTAATAATTCTAATTATTCTAATTCTAATTACAATTACTATAGTCTTGGCCATAACTGTATAGCAAATAAGTAGTCTTACTAGTTGACTCTTTGATAGTTAGCAATGTCGCATACACAGAAAAAAGGAGCAGAGGGGGGGACGCCGACTGACAGGAGAGCTTCAAAGCAAGAAACAGAATTTAAAGCAGAAATATTGAAGATGTTCGCAGAAATAAAACAAAGTGAGAAAAATTTGGAGACAAAATTAGAACAGGTAGATAACAAAATTGGGAAGATGGATAAAAAGATTGAGGAAACAGTCAGCGAATTAAAAGGACAAATTAAAGAGGTTTCAAGGAGAGTGGATGAGGGTTTAAAGAAGTCAAAACAGGAAATGAAAGAGATGAAGCGGGAAGAAGAGAAGATGAAAAATGAGATTGCAGACTTAAATAGAACACAGGAAGAACTAAAAGATTCTATTGCAATGAATGAATTAAAACAAAGAGAAGTGAATCTGAGACTGAGACAAGTACCAGAAATACAAAATGAGAATATAAAAGCAAGACTGATAAAGGAAATTGCGCAGTGGATGGAAATGTCAGAGGAAGAAGTTGCGAGGACAATACAAAATGCATTTAGAATGAAAACTAAAACAAATAAGTTAAAGAAATTCCCGGGTGATTGTTTAGTAACATTCAAGGATAGAGAAATGAGGAATTTGATTTTGCACAGGAACAGAGAGAAGAGATTATACATTGATGGGAACTACATAATCATATTTAAAGACATCCCAATAAGGCTACTGAAGCGAAGAGAAGCCTATAAACCACTGGTACAGCTACTCAAGAAAAACAAGATTGACTTCAGATGGGAATTTCCTGAAGGAATCTCTTTCTTCTACAAAGGAGTAAAGAGAAGATTAACAAGCCCTGAGGAAATAGGAAAATTTACAAGAAGATACAAAGAACTACAACAAGGAGAGGAAGAAACCAAAGGAGCAGAAGGAGGACTAAGATTGAGAGAAGACTCCGAAGTAGGAGGAGAAGAGGAACAGACCGGGAGAGAATCAGAAGAGGAGGAAGAAGAAGAAGAAGGAGAAGGGACAGAAGGACTATAAAGACCATAAAGTAAAGTAAAATCTAAATAGCGGTAAAAAGAATGTCGTTAAAACTATGGAATTGGAACATCAATGGAATGAATGACAAAAAAAACCCGGAATGGAATTGAACATATTCTAAAAAAGAAAAAGTTAGACATCATATGCCTACAAGAAACGCACGTAGCCAAAAAACATAGGAAAATTTTGATCAATAAAAGATTAGGGAATGAATTTATATCCTCAGATAAAGAGAAAAAAAGGGGCGTGGTTCTATATATTAAAAATAAAATCGAATCTCACCAACTATTTAAGGATGAAGAAGGGAGAATTATTGCGGTCCAAATTAATTGGCAGGGGAAAAATTTGATAATTGTTGGGATATACGCACCAAATGGGAATAAGACAGAATTTTTTAGATTGTTGGAAGAGAAATTGTTTGAATATATGAATCAGAAAATTATAATAATGGGAGATCTAAACGGTGTGGTCTCAACAGAAATGGATAGATTAAGGCAAACAAAGAATAAAGAAGGGAAATTACCTAAAACCTTTTTCACGATGACAAAGAATTATAATTTGGTAGACATATGGAGGTTGAGACACCCACTAGAGAAGCAGTTCACATATCACTCTGAACCAAATCAATCGTTTTCAAGAATAGATCAAATATGGGTCTCGAATGAACTAACCCCAAGAATCCATAAAATAGAAATACAGGCGAAGGTAATCTCAGACCACAACCCAATAGAAATGGAGCTAAAAGGTTTTGAAGAGCGAACTTTTAGGTGGAGACTGAACGATAATCTATGGGATGACCAAAAGTTCGTGGAGAAATCTCAAAAAAATCTAGCTGAATTCTTTATGAACAATATGGACAAAGGGACAAAAATGAGTGTGGTCTGGGATACAAGCAAGGCAGTGATGAGGGGTCTTTTTATTCAACAGAATGTATGGAAAAGAAATAACAAAGAGAAATGGACAAAAGAGATTCTTAGACAGATTATGGACTGCGAACAAAAATTGATTAAAAAACCAAATAATGAGAAGATAAAGCAGGAAATAAAGACTCTTCAAACTCAGTTTGCGATGTTAATAAAGAGGTTGAGTGGAATATTAAAAGACTAAGACAAAAAAAATTCGAGTTTGCTAATAAATCAGGGAAGTGGCTTGCTTGGCAGGTCAAGAAAAGAAAAGAACATAATACAATCACTAAAATAGAGGTAAATGGAGAGGAAACAACAGAACCGAAGGAAATTAGGAGAGCTTTTGTGGACTTTTATAAGTTATTGTATAAGAATAAAGAAAGGAATAATAAGAAGAAAATAGAAAGATACTTGAAAGAAAAAATGGTGAGGAAGATTCCAACAGATCAAAAAGAACAGTTGAATGCCCCAATATTTAAAGAAGAGGTAGAAGAAGCCATAAAAGAGTTAAAAAGAGGGAAAGCACCGGGGCCGGATGGGTTCACCGCCAGCTATTATAAAGAAATGAAAGATACATTGATAGACCCGTTGACCAAAGTAATGAATAACATTCTAAAAGAGAAGGACATCCCAGGAACATGGAAAGAGGCATTTATTACAATAATACTAAAACAAGATTCGGACCCTACACAAGTTAAGAATTATAGACCCATCTCGTTATTAAATATAGACTATAAGATCTTCGCAGGAATCCTAGCTAAGAGATTAAAAAAGACATTGATAAAGATTATACACAAAGATCAAGAGGGTTTTCTGCCAGGCAGACAGATAAGAAATAACATACGAAATATAGTAAATGTCATTGAATTTCTGTCCGATAGATGTGATAAACCAGCAAGTTTAATATTTGTGGACGCAGAAAAAGCTTTCGATAACGTAATTTGGGAATTTATGTTAAAAAATTTGGAGATTATGGAGGTGGGACAAGATTTCTTTAATGGCGTTCAAGCAATTTATACAGATCAGAAAGCAAGGCTAATAGTAAATAGTGTTATCACGGAAGAAATAAAAATAGGTAAAGGTACAAGGCAGGGATGCCCACTCTCGCCATTACTATTCATAGTGGTCTTGGAAGTTTTATTAAATGCAATTAGACAAAACAAACAAATTAAAGGGGTGACATTAAGGGTAAATGAATATAAAATTAAGGCCTATGCAGATGATGTGGTCCTGACGGTGGAAGAACCTACAGAAAGCATAAGGGAGATATTAAATGAAATGGAACAATTCGGGAAATTAGCAGGATTTAGATTGAACAAGAAAAAGACCAAAATGATAGTTAAAAATTTGGATAGAGATAAGATCGAACTTTTACAGCAAAGAACAGAGATTGAGGCTGTGAAGAAGATCAAATACTTAGGAATTTGGCTTTCTGATAAGAACATAGATTTATATCAATATAACTATATCCCGGTTTGGAAAGGTGTAAAAAGAGACTTGGAGATTTGGGCTAGAATGAAATTATCACTCTGGGGCAGAATATCGATGGTAAAGATGATGGTGCTACCTAAGCTGCTATTCTTGTTCCAAACGATACCCATAATAAGAGGTATGAAAATTTTTAAAGAGTGGCAAAAGGCGATTTCAAGATATGTTTGGGAAGGGAAGAAGCCCAGAATTAAATTTAAGTTATTAACAGATTTAAAAGAAAGAGGCGGCTTCTCCCTACCAGACATGAGACTTTATTATGAGGCAGCATGTTTGTGCTGGTTAAAAGAATGGGTAAAGTTGGAGAATAAAGAATTACTAGATTTGGAAGGGTTTAACAACAGATTCGGGTGGCACGCGTATCTATGGAGTGACAAAAAGAGGGTACATAAGGGATTCACTAATCACATTTTTAGAGGTGCACTAATAGAGGTATGGGATAGATATAAAAATATATTAGAACCGAAAATTCCGCACTGGTTATCCCCGTTAGAAATGAGGTGTATTAAGACAATTAATATGAGAGGGAAGTGGGGAAACTACGGAGAAATGGTTACCAAAGAAGGAGGAAAGTGGAAAATAAAACCCTATGAACAAATTAAGGCACTGACATATGATTGGCTAAATTATTTCCAGATAAATGAAATGTTTAAAAAAGAGTTGAAGGAAAGGAACTATGAAGAAAAAGAATCAATTTTCCAAAAAGAGATAATAAATAATGAATATAAAAATCTGTCAAAAATGTACAAAATACTGCTGGAGTGGCACACGAAAGATGAAGAGGTGAAATCGGTGATGGTACAATGGGCAAGGGACTTTGGCTATAATGTTCAATTAGAGGATTGGGAAAGGTTGTGGAAAGAGAACATAAAATTTACGGCTTGCACATTATTGAGGGAAAACACGATGAAAATGCTCTATAGATGGTATCTGTCACCCACTAAACTGGCAAAGATGTATAAGGTGGATAATAAGTGCTGGAAGTGTAAATATAAAGAAGGGACATTCTTCCATCAGTGGTGGGAGTGTAAAAAAATTAAAAGCTTTTGGGAAGAGATTTATAACGAGTTGAAAAAGATGTTGAAGTATACCTTCTTGAAAAGACCAGAAGCATTTTTATTAGGTATTATAGGGAAGGATGTCAGAAGAAAGGATTATAAACTTTTCCAGTACGCTGTGACAGCTGCCAGAGTCATCCTAGCTCAGAAATGGAAGTTGGAGGAAGTTCCAACGGTAGAAGAGTGGAGAGCAAAATTGACAGAATATGCTGAATTGGATAGATTAACAGGGAAAATTAGATATACCAAAGATCAAAAATTTATAAAGGACTGGGAGAAATTTGTGTGTTATCTGGAAAGCAACTATGGTGTAAAAATAACGCTAGTAGGATTCAAAGAGGCTTTGTAAATAAATAATAAATATTGCCAGTAGAGATTGTAAGGACGGGACGAACAAATGGCAATATGGAAAAAAGGAAGAAATGCGTATCAAAAGGGTAACAATGAACGATTGTCAGTAACGTTGAAGGAAGTCTAAAAAAGGATATGATTATTGTTGTAATGGTTGTGTTTCTGATGTTCTTGCTTTTGCTTTTCTTTTGTGTATGTTTTTCTTTGCTTTTTTTTTGCTTTTTTTGGAAATTTCAATAAATATTTAAAGCATAAAAAAAAAAGTAAACAGTGGTTCATCCTTCACCTGTGAAGGTCTATCCATTGTGTGAGATTTCCTCTCAATGACTGTGTCAACTGAACTCTTCGAGCTATCACTGTCACTCTCAGTACTACTGTAAGTAGTAAAATCATCATCATCATCTGAATTGTCCTCAGTGGGAAATGTGTGAACAATTACTCTCTCCTGTTCAGGAGCACTCTCTAGAAATTTTGTGAGAATCACTTGACCAGATTCAGACAAAATTACTCTGTAGAGACCCTTTTCATAACCCACAAAAATGCCTCTGGCATTCTTTACTCCACCTGGAGCTTCAGTCAAGACATGAGACCCCAAAACCTTAAAATGGGCTACAGAAGGTTTTCTGTGGAATAGCTTTTCAAAAGGAGAACATCCCAAACCTTTTGAAACCTTTCTCAACCACGTATAACAAAAACACAATAACGACTCTGCCCAAAACTCATGTGGCAAATGTGAACTCAGCAATTGCGCCTTCATCCCATTTTGCAATTCTTTGTTCACTTGCACACAGAAACTTTTGTTCCATGCACCTGCTGAAACAGCAACCTTGTGTCCTATCCCTTTCTCATCCAGGAAATCCTGAAAATCCTGTAAAAGAAAAACTGGCTTGTCATCTGTGAAAAGACAATCAATGTTAGCATCATGAACATTCTTAACCTTGTCACAAAACTCTTTAAACCTTTCTAAGGCTTCTTGTGGTTTCTGCAATATGTATATCCACACATAATGAGAGAAATAATCCACACACACAAGATAATATCTTGCATTGCCTCTAGATGGTGCTAGAGGACCAATCACATCAGCATACACTCGCTGAAAAGCACTGTTAACTTTGGTCGCCTTCTGGACGTCCTTCGTCATACCTGCAAGAGAAATCATGTTAGACGCAGATGCATTACAATTTATGCAATCACTTTGATCAAAAGTCAACAAATACAGTCCATCTTTCTCTCTGGCAGAAAGATACAGTTCTCCATCTTTGAAGATCTTGCAGCTTTCTCTATCATAGGACAAAGTCAGTCCTTTCTTTGTGATCTGCGAAACACTCAGCAGATTGAAATTAAAAACAGGAACCAAATACACATTGTTAATAGTCAAGTTCAGACTCTCAAGATACACAGTTCCAAACCCGGTCGCTTCCAGCTCCTGACCGTTGGCCTGTTTCACAGCGAAGCTTTGCTTCTTAAATGTTGAAAACAGTTCCTGGCGCGATGTCATGTGTTGTGTCGCTCCAGTGTCCAAAATAAAAGCGTTTTCCACTTTTGGTGTGGCTTTTAGTGACATCAACGCTTTTGCAGGTTTCATCTGGGACTTGGTACGACTTTTGCCTGACGCCTCAGGCTTTGCAGAGCTCCCCTTAGCTCCTTTCTGTTGACGTGGCTTCTTACAATTCCGCTGAAGATGCCCAGTCTGTCCACAATTGAAACAACGGACAACGTTCAAAGCAACAGCCTGTTCTTCAGGCTAAACGCAGGCTGTCTTGAAAATCCTTCCAAGAGCAGTGAGATAGCAGACAAAACAAACGCTGTTTTGCCAGTGTTTTTCCAGCCTCTCACAGTCCCAGCCTCACTTCCGTGTCGGCTAGTAAGTTTCCACTTCCTTTTCAAGCTAACTTGCTCCACAGTTTCGTTGCTTAGCAACTGGACATTCCAGGCAACCCTTATCAATCCCAAGAATGCGAAGTATGCAGGCTGTTACTCTGTGCTGTTTTTGTCCAAAAGCAGCTTTTGTGAACCAGAGAAGTATCAATCTGCGTTCGCTCTTTTAGCCCATAAATCAGCATACCTTAGGGGTTCCGTTGCTCCTGGCTTTATCAGCAAAACCGCCTACTCCGGTGCTCAGCCGTTTATTGTAGGTTCCATCCGCACGCTACCACATACTCCCTTCTTTATCTCCTTGCAGAGGATGAAGTACGATCCATCAACCTTTTAGCTGCTTTCATGGATCGATGCCATCGGCTCCGTGCTACCAGATGTTGGAAAATCAAGCCCTTATCATCAGTAGAAACTGGCAACAGTCCCAGGCACCCGGCTTGATATTCCCTGTTGACCTCCCTGGCTGCATTCCCCAGCAAGATCCAGGCTAGGTCGCGATAGGTGATCCTTCTCAAACGTGAGAAGAACACAACCCCTCCCCCTGCTCTCCTGGCAGGAAAAGGAGATAGACAGAAACGTATCTACATGCTTTTATTTCTGTCTTTGCAGCATTACAAAAATCATGACTGCTCTCTTCAAACTCCAACAGTCAACTGACAAGAACTTCCTGCACTTCCTGTACAGGAACAAACGGAAGAGCTCATATTACACTTTGAGCTTGATCCGGTGCTTCGCACTGTGAACTGACTGTCCCTCTGTTTCCCACGGAACAGTCCTAACATTCCATCATGTTTTGTTTTCAAGCTTGCAGCTCGTAGCTGCATTGCTTTCATATCGTAACACATGGGCCCCACTTAAACCTGGAGCCAGCCCTGCCATAACTCCACGGGGCAAATGCAAAGTGTCCTTCAGTGGCTTCTAGGTCAATTATCACCAACCTGCTACTGTAAAAGGTTAAAGGTGTGTCAGTTGAACATATATTTAAGCCTTAATTGTCACTGTCTAATTCTTTTTTTTAATAATTTTTTATCAAATTTTCCATTTTAACAATCCAATCAAATCACATTGAAGATTCCAAATTATACAAATACATATCATATAGTCCAAATATTCTGCCAAATTATAATTTTTTATTGGGACTTCCCATGCTTCAAGTTGGGGGGGGGGGGCTCTGATCATCTCATATCTCTGCTGCCTTGAGTTTCCAATAGTTCCTTTAAATCTTCCTGTTGTTAAACTTCCTTCTTTCATGGCCTCTGAGTTGTTTCCACAGGCGAGATGAAGTAAGCAATGATGTGTTTCTGTGTGAATTTTGTGTACTTGACTCTCCTATTGTTACAGTATCTCCTCACACGCTGGTGTTTATGCCAAATCAATCCAAAAGTCATTTCGCTGCTGGCAGACGCCATCTTCTC
>JAXCMG010010403.1:0-54660 GCA_034642415.1 Podarcis siculus
GCTGGCAATCAGAAAGGGCGCTTCTGCCGCTGAATGTTCCCAAAGCAAGTTCCTCACTGGGGTGTAAGTAATGCCTAGCAAAGACAGGAGAGAGAGAGAGAGAGAGAGAGAGAGAGAGAGAGAGAGAGAGAAGGAAGCACTCAAAGACACTTCTCACCTGGGAAGCGAATTTCCTTGTGAATTCCTCAAAGCGTGTTTGTTAATGCTACTAAGCGCATAAATTGCTTTAGCCAACTCCCTTTGGGCATTTGTGTCCCGTTCATTCATATTCTAGGATTGAAAGATCATGCAAATTGACGCCGCTCAGGCTGCGTTGGGTCGTCAGCCACAGCAGAGGTTTCACTGCCCGGTTGGCACCCAAAGCAGGCTGCCGGGCACCAAGTGCTTTACTTCCAGGGGGAAAAGGTGCCAGGACACACCCATAGCCTTGAGAACCCCCAGGGGAAAAAAGCACTGCTTGGCATTGATATCCGAGCTCTCTGCCAACGTCACCCCTCTTCCCGCTGGAATGTTGAGTCCCTGTCGTGTTGGACAAAGCTCACTGGCCATGACCAGGGCGTAAGAATAGTAGCCCAGGACAAAAGGCTAATCTTGGATAACTGTGTGTGTAAAATAATAATAATATAATAATATAATATAAAATAAAATAAGGGAAATGACATCAAATCAGATGTAGAAAGAGCAGAAAAGTAGCACATGGAATGTGCCAAACAAGGACAATATGTTTAAGATTTCTTTGTCATCCTGGAAAAAAAGTGAGAATTTGGGTGCCACAGGGTTCTGTCCTGGGCCTGTTGCAAAGATTTTAGCGGTGGTACCAACTCAAATGGAGTCAAAGAATTAACAGACGCAGCAATGGAGAAAAAGAAGGTGAGGTTTTATTGCTGAGCAATAAATGGACCCAGTTGGAATCCTTTCCAAAAGACTGGGACCCAGAGCATTGTAACTCTGAGGTTATATACCTGAGTACAGCATCACAGATCATGACATAATCAAATATAATCGCGAATGCCAGCAAAAATAACCAATGAGCGCATTCAGCCAGGCTCCTGACCGTGTACAGAGTACTACTCCCAACATCTGCTTTCTTTGTCTGTACAGGCAGTCTGACCTTTTCCCCAGATTGATGGAAAGGAGAATAGAATCTTAAAGCTAGGAGGAACTTCTTAACTGTACTCCCCTGCAGCATCTGTTCATTTAAGGACATTGTGGTCAGTCCTTCCTGTTTCATGTACAGACTTAGTCTGGACAAGAGCGGGGAGAGATGTACCAGCATCTCCTGATTTATCGCTTCCTCTTTTGTAGGGACCAAGAAGGTACTGGGGCAAGGTTCATTCTGTAAACTTGCAGTTTCAAGCAGTTTTGCTGTTAGGCAGGCAAGAGCTTTTATGATTCAAATGGATTATAAAATCACTGTAAAACTCTGGTTATGTGTGAGCATATGTGAATATATTGATAAGTGATAACTGATTACATGGATAACTGATTATATGAATAGCATAAGGGTAAAATTCCTCCTCCTGCTTCAGGCCCTCTGTTGTTCAGCATCTTAATAAATGACTTGGATGAAGCAATTGAGGGGATGCTCATCCAATTTGTAGGTGACACCAAACTGGGATGGGTAGCTAATGCCGCAGGAGACAGAATCAGAATTCAAAATGATCTTAACAGATTGGAGAACTAGGCACAAGCTAACAAGATGAATTTCAATTCATTGAGGGAATATCTGTTGAACTGGCCAAACCAGTCTCTTTGTAAGATACAGGTAGGTAGCCCACCTGTATCTCAGTTTGTTATGAGTATGAGCTTTTGTGTGCATGCACACTTCACATGCACACGAAAGCTCATACCAATAACAAACTTAGTTGGTCTCTAAGGTGCTACTGGAAGGATTTTTTAATCTTTGTAAGATAATGGCCTGAGCTGGGCGGTAAAGTGCTCTCATCAGCATCTTAGAGAGCGAGCCATGTTGCCATAGTGACAACTGAGTGATGCTGCTCTCCAGAGAAGAGGGGCACAGCCTTTCCCCACCTCACATGGCTGGGTGTCACATGATCCATGAAGGAGCTCAAGAGGCTAAAGGGGCAAATTCTGGCATGGGAGTTTTTGGCCGGGCTGGGAGCTGGTCAGAATGAATAGACTTTTCTGTGGAATGAATCCAGAGCTGTGAATTTGTGGGGTTTCTTCAGGAACCCTAGTGGCGAAGCAAGTTCAGCTGGGGTGTTAATGCTATGAGTCCCTCTACCCAGGTCCCTATGCTCAGATTGTATGTATATTTCTCAATGAAACCATATAGCCTACAGACACCACAGACTCCGCTGACCTTCAGTCCAAAGAAACTGAACAGGCGCCCCAGAGTCCACCACCTGGAGAATGAGGTGCACAAAACAACATTATTATTTCTGGTGCTTTCAGTTTAGAGGGTTTTACCTGCTGCTTTTGCCAATGTTTCCTTAATCCATGTGCTATTTTTGCTATTTTTTAGAATCCTCTGGTGTTCTGCAAGACATGGAAAAGTAGGATACAGACTTGGGGGGGGGAATATCAACAAATACAAATGAATAGTTGTGAAGAACCCAGCAGACACGTTTCAGAGGGGATGCCTCTGCAATGGAAGCTAGGCTGCACATTAGTCAAAGTGCCCACACTTTGGCTAAGAGTAGTCAAGAGTATGCACAATCAAGTATGTGACTTTAGATATCTGAAGATGGCTCTCGTATCTCCTCTTGGTCTCCTCTTTTCCAGGCTAAACATACCCAGCTCCTCACAAGGCTTCATTTCCAGACCCTTGTTCATCTTAGTTCCCCGCTTCTGCACACCTTCCAGCTTGTCAATATCCCTTTCCTCTCTGTGATTCCACTTCTAGCTGTGGTCAGCTCTGCCTGCTGTCTTCAGGGACCCTCCATCTCATTCTGCTGAGTTCCCCGGATGATGGCACTGCCAGGAGGAGCCCCTCTCAGACCCCTTGTGATTCTGAGACAGGAAGACCCATGGGACAGCAGTGCCTTGCCTTGCATCACCTGCCATCTTTTAGGTAAAGGCAAAGGATCCCTGGATGGTTAAGTCCAATCAAAGCTTTTCAGGCCAAGGGAGCCAGCGTTTGTCCACAGACAGCTTTCTGGGTCATGTGGCCAGCAGGACTAAACCACTTCTGGTGCAACAGAACACTGTGGCAGAAACCAGAGCGCATGGAAACGCCATTTACCTTCCCGCCACAGGAGTACCTATTTATCTACTCGCACTGGTGTGCTTTCGAACTGCTAGGTTGGTAGGAGCTGGGACAGAGCAAGGGGAGCTCACCCCATTGTGGGGATTTGAACCACTGCCCTTCCGATCAGCAAGCCCAAGAGGCTCAGTGGTTTAGACCACAGCGCCACCCGCATCCCTGCGCCACCTATTAGCAGTCTTGTGCTCATCTGGAAGAGGCCCTCTTTCCTCTGCATTTCGGAAATGAAGAGCGAAGCACAGGCCCAGCTGGGGAGAAAAAGCTGCAGAATCAGCCCTGCAGAGGCGATGCTGTGGAGCTCGGTCGCTCTGCCGTTCCCGCCCACTGGGGCCATGTGCTTCTCCTTCCCTTCCACGCAGCCATTAAGAGAGATCAAATCACTGAGTTAAGAAGGAGCATGGGGAGGATGCAGGAGCCCAATTAAGCGCAGGCACAATCCTCCACGGCTGAGCCTCGCACTCCCCATCTTCCAGCCGCAGAACCAGCTCCCGGCTAATTGGGCCCGGCAGTCTGTCACACAGGTTCCTGTCAGACTTCTCCTTGATCCTATGGGACAGGAACCTATCACACAGGCTCCCCCCCCGACTCCTGTGTAGTTCTGTGCCCCCTGCCCCCAGCAGCAGCAGCAGACAACAGAGAGAGATGCAAAGGGCTGCAGGTGAGTGTTGAATAAGGTTGCCATATACCCCAAAGTGAAAATCCCGACGAAGGATTTTTGCTTCCACACTAGGGTTGCCATATGTCTGGGTCTTCCTGTACATTTTGCAGATTCAGCGGAAATCCGCCCGGATGCTGTTTTGCAGCCCGATTCCCAGATGTGTCCGGGACGTAGGAAAGCCCTAGTGTAGAAGCACGTGTTTCACATGCAGAAGATCCCAGATTCAATCCTGGCATCTCCAGGTGGGGTTGGGAATGTCTTCTGCACTCAGACTCTGGGGAGTCACAGCTGCCAGTCACTGAACAGCACCTGGAGCTAGTTGGGTCCAATGGCCTGACTAAGTGTAAGGCGGTTTCCAATCTTCCCATGAGTCTAAAGTAAGATGGCAACAATGAGGATATAAATGCTTGTTTGGTGTTAGGTGTGGGGATGTTCAGGGATGCAGGAGAGGATATATTGTCTGATTATATCCTTATCCAACTTGTGTTAACAAGTTTCACAATTTCAGCAGAGTAACATTCCCCTTATTTTAAGTTTGCAGCAGCTGCGTTTGCTCAGGCTCGCTAAAGCCTCTAGAATAACTGTTCTGGTATTTCCCCCTTATTCTCTCATAAAAGATAAGACACGACACAGTCTTCTAGAAAAGTATAAAAAGAGTTTACTCACATTCTGTTCACAATCGGATCCCAGAAGGCAGACTTAGCTTAATGAAGTAACATGCACCTGGAAACTATCTCATAAGGAGACAGTCCCTTTGTCCTCTCTTGGCTGGAGGCCAAGAGAGCATCTTTGGCTAAGCAGATGTTGCTTCTTTGATGCATGTAGTCAAAGAGAGAGAGATGGCTGCCCTGCCCTGTCCTTTTGTTGTTACCTGCACACAGGTGAGGCCACACCCACCTCTAGTCACATGCAGAGGAAGTCTGTCCCAGCCCAGAAGGAAACAGGAAGTTTTCCTGCTGGCTGGACATTCATCCCCATGTGTAAACATGTTCACTCTAGGAATGTTGTACTTGACTGCTCTTGTGTTCCACATGCCACATTAGGCACCAAAGGATGTACTCCACAGGGAGCTGGCTTCTGGCACCAGACCAATTGGCAGACCAACTCTGACTCACAAAGATGTCTGCAAACATAAAATGAAGGTTGGCAACAACAACCCTGCTGTGTGGGAATCTCTTGCAGATGACTGCAGTGCCTGGAGACAGACAGTCAGGCTGTGCATCCATAGCAGTGATCAGAGAAGGAATGACTGCTGGGAGAGAAACCCTCTGGTGCAAATGCAGCAGCATAACTGGACACCTTCATCTGCCCCAACTGCAACAAAACATGTCTCTCCCGCATCAGTCTCTGCAGCCACAGCAGGGGCTGCTACCTTCCAACAGCTTGACCCCACCCCCAAAGGTGCTCTCCTCCATTGTCTCATGAGACAGAGGGGTTAGGCAGCCTGCCTCCATCATAAATGCATAATGGAATCTTAGACCACATCTTAAGTCCTGCCATAGTTGGAGGCAGAAATGGTTCTGAATATCAGTAGCTAGAAAGCACAGGAAGGGAGAATTTTGTTGAGGTCAGGTCTTTCAGTTGCAGTGATTGGGGATGTCTCAATTCTGTTGGTTCAAGGAAAAAATAGGTATAAAAAGGAGAATTCCTGGGATGCCAAGATCCAAGTTAGAGGCTAGTACTCTTGGGCGAGAGAACCCCAGCAGAGCTTTAAAATCACAAAACACACAGCAAAGTAAAGTGTGGCTGTTAGACATTTAAAATATGCCCTTCCAAGTTCCTTCCAAAGTCCCCCTCTTCCTTTGACATAGAAAAAGACCACCATGTTTGGAAAGTTTAAAATGGTTTACTTACAAACTCTTCAAAGGTCAGATTCCTGTGCTTTCCCATACAGTCAGAAAAGCTGCACGGGCAGAAAAACTTGGCTTAGTTGACCTGTGGTGAAAGTTCTCAAATTATTGGTTAGCAACTCAAAAGAGGCTTGTAAGAGCCATGCAGCCTGAGCTGCAGCAGCCAGCTCAGAACCTCTTCGCTTGCTGAAGTTCACCTGTAGACTGGAAGCTGAACTAAGTAAGGGGAAGTGACCTCGCTAGGTCTAGCAGGGCAGCTTACTCTATGGTATCAACCCCTTCATGCATTAATCAAAATTAAGCATGTTGGTCATAGGATGCTGATTATCCCACAGATCCCACCATGTCAGAAAATGCCTCCTACTTTTAGATAGTCTGGGCCCTATCTTTGCCATGTAAGCTGTCAGCCGCACTTGACCTGGCCAGCATCAGCTTCTCTTAAATCTGATCCGCTACACACAGCAACCAAGTCAGCTCAGAGCTCCCTCCACAAGCAACCCACTGTCAGCTCCTGTCTTCCCCGGGGGTTGCCCTTTAATATCTCGCTACTCAGAAACCGAGGGCGGATTCATATGGGGGATGTAACGTGAGAGCCAGGCCATAATATTGAAGAGACAGCCAAGAGAAAGCAGTTGCCAGAAGCCGTTATCCTCAGTGAGATCTGGCCAAGGGAGGCCTGCGGCAGGCTGGTGCAATCTCTGCTTCCTAAAAGTTTAATACGGCAAGAGTGGAGTGTGTTACGAAGGCCCAGGAGATGCCGTGTTCTAAGCCACAAATGTTTGCTCAGTCCTGCTCTGCGGGGGATAAAGAGGAGCAAAGAAGCTCTCTCTCTCTCTCTCTCTCTCTCTCTCTCTCTCTCTCTCGTGTGTGTGTGTGTGTGTGTGTGTGTCTTGGGGAACAGCTCTCCTGGTCAGACTAATGGAGCCTCAACTTTTCCCTAAGCTGGGAATGTGGAGTTTGTTTTTCTGATCACGAAACCAGCACCATGTTCTGGGTCTGGGGAGAGAGGATGTTGCAGGTATTAAATATAGTGCAGTCTGAAGCAACTGGGCACATTTCCTTTGGAAATGAAGACCCATGAAAATATTATTTAAACTTTTGCTGGCAGAACTTTCTTCCAAACAGAATTTAAACATCAAAAATACCTATACAGTATCTTGTGCTGTCCAGCACAGGCTCAGCATCTTACAAAATACAATATAATCCAATCAGACCTAAAAGCAGAGTTCTTTCTTTGCGTTCAGAGAAAGACTCGCGGCCACTACCCTTCCAAGGTGGCGAATTTGCAACTCAAGACCTTCATCACATGATCAAAGGTTCACTCTCAGTACATAGGAGAGAAACAACCAACAGGTAAGCATAAACTAGTTACAGCTCAGAGTCCTTTAGAAAAATTCTTGTGAAAAACCCCAGTGTTAGCAACCCTTCAGCAATACACATTTAGCTGTTTTCCATTTTAAAGCTCCATTAATACATGCACACTTTTCATTTCTGTGTGAATTAAACCATTATACTTAACAGAAGAGGAACAGATGTCCAGGTTGTGTTGCACCCTTTTTGGAAAAAAACAGTTGATTAATACCATCAGATCCAGCTGGGACCCTGCTCTGTAGGGTACTTTTTAGACAAACAAACAATACAGGACTGCCCAGAGGACATTCCTTGTCCACCTGGCATGGTTCCTTCTGAGAAGGCCAGCAGGAAGCAGAAATGGCACAACCTCAGGCCACAAGTGACTCTTCCAGATGCTCCCATCCTCATCAACACAATCCTTCAGTTTGTTCTCCTTTTCCAGAATCAGCGTCAACTTGCCTGGAATATGCAGCCTTCATTTCTTGAGAACTGATCTTCAACTATTTTTATACTGAACCAAAACAAACAAAACCCGAAGGAGCAAAGCTAGTGGTGGCCTGGACTGAGCTTGGGTCGGCAGGCACAGAGACCTTGGCAGGAGAAAAAGCAAGGGAGGGGCAGGACCATGGACAGCAAAAGAACCAGCATTTCAAGGAGCTGCTGCACCACTGCTCTGCTTGGAAGCATTTTTGGGGAAAGTGTGGGGTGTGAAACCCAAGAGCAGTCAAGTACAACATTCCTAGAGTGAACATGTTTACACATGGGGAGGAATGTTTGCCCAGCCAGCAGGTAAACTTCCTGTTTCCTTCTGGACTGGGACAGACTTCCTCTGCATGTGACTAGAGGTGGGCGTGGCCTCACCTGTGCAGGTAACGACAAAAGCACAGGGCAGGGTAGCCATCTCTCTCTTTTTGACTACATGCATCGAAGAAGCAACATCTGCTTAGCCAAAGATGCTCTCGGAGGACAAAGGGACTGTCTTCTTATGGAATAGTTTGCAGGTATATGTTACTTTTCTAAGCTAAGTCTTGCCTTCTGGGATCTGATTGTAAACAGAATGTGAGTGAGTAAACTCTTTTTATACTTTTATAGAAGACTGTGTCGTGCCTTATCTTTTATGAGGGAATAAGGGGAAAATACCAGAAGAGTTATTATAGAGGCTTCAGCGAGCCTGAGCAAACGCAATCGCTAGAAGTTTTAAAAGGGGAATGTTACTCTGCTAAAATTGTGAACTTGTTAGCACAAGTTGGAAAGGCTATAATCAGATAATATATCCTCTCCTGCATCCCTGAACATTCCCACAGAAAGGAGAGTCTCAAGTTCTTACCCACTCGAACTGGTCTGCAAGAAATGTACATTTGTATGCTCCCCCTTTTAAGAAGCAGCTGCAGGTGTTTTGGCACCTGTAGAAAGTCAGGGTGTAACCATTGGAAGCTGCCATAAACCAAGCCAGACCACTGGTCCATTTAGCTTGGTATTGTCTGCACTGACTCGCAGCAGCCGTGGCTCTTCATGGTTTCAGGCAGGGTTCCCCTCCCCCTCCAGCTTTACCTGGATATAGCAGGGATCAAACTGCATGCAAAGCAGGTGCTCTGAGAGGCAACTTCTCCTTAAATATTGGGATTTCATAGAATTGTAGAGGGACCCCTAAGGGTCATCTAGTCCAATCCTCTGCAGTGCAGCAATCTTGAGTAAAGCACATTGCCTGGCAGCTAAATACTTCACACTGTTGCCTTAAGAAATCATGGGTGAAACATTAGATTTGATGCTGTCGTGTCACTGGCAGTGACTTTTTAAAATAAAAATGTTAAAACAGTAGATACCAGTTTTGAAAGGTGATGCAGCTTTGAGGTCTGGGTGTGAAATGGTTGTAATGTGGGGTCTAGTAATTCTGTTTCTTCCCCTTTTTCATTTATTTTGACAAAGTAATAATAATAAATAAATAAGAATTAACATGTGCACCTCCACCACCGAGACCACTTCATTGTAACTATCCAACCTCCCAAAATTTCAACACATCTTGCAATGGTTTGATCCCTTTCCGTTTTAAAAGTACAAATTCTACAAACACCCTCCATATCTCCTCAAAATCATTTCCTCTGCATATTCCCTGTCTTACCCTAATGGAACATGCAAATTTATCATTAATAGCTATATCCCACACCTCTTTATCCCATTCTTCCATTTTATATCCTGCTTGCCCCTTCCACTTCCTGGCTATAATAATTCGTGCAGCTGTCAATATGGGGCCTACTAATTCTTACTGAGTATTATTATTATCGTCATTGCCATTATATCAAGATGGGATGGCAGGTGTCTGTCCACATCTGCATAAGGACAGGAGAGCCACAATTTCCTAAAGAGCAGCTGAATGGCAAGGAGAGGGAAGACGGACATTGGCTGTGCAGGAAGATCCACGTTGCCGTGAGAGGCTGGCTTGGCCTGACCCAGAAATGCCTCCCCAGAACTATTATCCGCGAGTCTTCGGACGCAGTGACTCAGGGAAGCTGCTCTGCTGGGGGCTCTGCTTTTCTCCTCCTCCATCCATTCCAGATCAAATGGTTTCCGCTTAATGAAAGCCACAGGGATGCTTCCCTCCTCTGCACTTTCAGTCCTGCAACCTGTTGTTCTTCAGTATTTTTTTTGTTAAAGTATAAAAGGAGAAACTCCTGGACACCTAGTTCCAGGTTTGGGGCAAGTTCTCTTCGGCGAGAGAGCCCCTGCAGAGATTTAACATCACAAAACGTGCAGCAAAATTGTTGTCGGCCTCTGTCTGTCACAGGAGACAACGCAAGAGTACACCTTAGAGGGCGAAGCAATAAATAAACCACATATTGCAGAGACAGCACAGTCTTTGCTCTTGCCCAAAGGAAACATGGCCCCTGGATCCCCTCAAAACTGCTCAGAGATTGGGGTGGTGTGCAACAGTGTATGAGGAGCACCTATCTCCAGCCATGGCCTGTTCACCAGCCTTTCCTGGACTGGGATAGCATTGCAGCAGTGGCATGTGCTCCTGGAAACTCCTGCGTAGGCTACTGCAATGTGCTCTATGTGAGACTGCCCTTGAAGATGGCCCAGCTGGTGCCAAGTGCATCCACCCAGATCTCAGGTGGTGGAGTCAGGTGGGACCATGTAGTGTCCCCTCCTCCAAGAACTGCATTGGCTGCCAATTTGCTATCTTGGGTCCAGTTTCAGGGACTTCGCATGCAGCTTGGGGACCAGGCACTTGAAGGAGCAACTCTCCTGTTGTTTGCCAAACTCCGCCTTAAGAGATGGTGTGTGTGTGTGGTTCTGCTGATGGAATCATAGAGTTGTAGAGTTGGAGGGGACCCTGAGGGTCATCTAGTCCAGTCCCCTGCAATGCAGGAATCTCAACTAAAGCAACCATGACAGGTGGCCATCTGACCTCTGCTTCAAAATCTCCAAAGAAGGAGAGTCCATCACCTCCTGAGGAAATCCCTTCCGCTGTGTAGCAACTCTTCCTTTCAGAAAGTTCTTCCTGGTGTTTAGCAGGAATCTCCTTTCTTGTAGCTCGAAGCCATTGGTCTGGGTCCTACCCTCCAGAGCAGGAGAAGACAAACCTGCTTCTGTCTATAACTGCAGCCCATTGTGCAATGCCTGACAGCAGGGTCTTCCTGGGTCTGGCTGGCTTCCTGCTCTGCCATCTCCCGCAGAGGGACCTGCTTGCCACTGAATTAATTCTTTTAATATGGGAAGCCAAGGGAGGAGAGGACCGGGTGGAGAGCAAAGATGGAGGAGGCTGATCACCCTCTTCCTCCTCCTCTGCTTGCCTCCAGGTGCTCCATAGCATCCCACCTCAGTGGACCATCTTCTTCCTTCCATGAGCCTCTATACTGCTGTCTGTTGTCCACAACCAGCTGCTGGAAATGCTCTTTGGGGTTGGAGGTGATCAGGGATGGAGGGTGCAAAAAGCCTACTTAGCCACCCAGTAAATTTGTAGTAGCACTAGTTCATGACCACACCACCTACTGTGTCATGACATTCTTGACAATTTTATTTTTTAGTTAGGTACCGTGTAGGTTGTATCCAACACTGGATAACTTGGTTGGTTAAAGTGTGGGGCTGATAATGCCAGGGTCGCAGGTTCGATCCCCTTAAGGGACCATTGCATATTCTTGCATTGCAGCGGGTTGGACTAGATGCCCCTTGATGCCCCCTTCCAACTCTACAATTCTTCGATTCTATGATTCTATGCTCACAGGCAAAACCAACCACCAGAAGCATTTTCTCTTCCCAGCTCCTCTCCTCCTCCTCCTCCTCCTCCTCCTCCCTCTCTCTCTCTCTCTGTAGAGGGGCTACTCATCACCATGGCAACCACTCCGCCTTTGGGCTCCCACAACTGCACAGTAACTTCACTGCTGCTCCTGCCTCTGCTGTTTGCAGAGCCAGATAAATTAAAAGGAAGGGAGAGAGATGGAGTGGGGGGGGGGGAGGAGAGGACGGTCTGGGGCCTCAAAATGTAGAAAAGGTTCAGAGGAGTCGCCCCAGGAGGAAGCCAAAAGGAGGGCTCAGCCTCCAGGCCCATCCATCATGCAGCTCCTCCGCATTACGTAACTGGGCTCGGCTGCCCCAGGCACAGAAGATGATGAAAGTCCTTTGCATCCGTTCAGGCACTCTGAGAGTGGCTTGAGGTGCAGTGAGCCCAGGCAAAGCAGGGCTTGAGGACTCTCAGCCACCCTGTGTGTTCTGGAAGGTTGCTCTGATGCTACACGGACAGAAGTCTAGTGTCCAGGTCAAGGAAAGTCATAGTCCCACTCTATTCTGCCTTGCTCACACCACACCTGGAGTCCTGGGTCCAGTTCTGGTCTCACAATTTAAGAAGGATCTTGACAAGCTGGAAGGTGTACAGAGGAGGGTGACCAAGAGGATCAAGGGTCTGGAAACTAAGCCTTATGAGGAAGGGTTGAAGGAGCTGGGGATGTTTAGACAGAAAAAGAGGAGACTGAGAGGAGATATGAGAGCCGCCTTCAAATATCTGAAGGGCTTTCATATGGAAGAGGGAGCAAGCTTGTTTTCTCCTACTCTGGATGGTAGGACTCGAACCAGTGGCTTCAAGTTACAAGAAAGGAGGCTCCAACTCAACATGGGGAAGAGCTTTCTGAGAGTAAGAGCTGTTAGACAGTGGAACAGACTCCCTTGGGAGGTGGTGGACTCTCCTTCCTTGGAGGTTTTTAAGCAGGGGTTGGATAGTCATAGATCAGGGATGCTTGGGGTGAGATTCCAGCATTGCAGGGGGTTGGGCTAGATGACCTTTGGGGTGTCTCTTCCAACTCTGCAATTCTATGACTCCATGAAATGCCACTCCCAGTTGAGGGAGAGGTCCCCCTGAATCAGCTGCCTTGCTTGGAGCAAATCCCTCCTTTCATTAGACACCCTTTTGGGCATGGGGCTGCCCAGCCCACATGGAGCCACAGGGGAGGCTGTGGAGACTGAAGGGCAGAGCTGAAAAATCACCCGGGGGTGCTGTCCAAGTCCTGAAAGTGCAGGAACTGTCAGGGGTTCAGCCTACACTCAAGTAGGACCCTGGCAGAGACACAAGCCCGACTGGCATGTTCCCTCCCTCCTGGTCGATCATTCGGGAGCTTCATAAGCTTTCTTCAGCCCAAACATCACAGCGACCGATGCCAACAGACACCGGCACACTTAGGGATCCACAGAGTTTGTGCAACTTGCATAACAGACCTCAGCAACTCAGCATTTTGGCTAATCTACTTTACCTACATATAAACACACACGGAGCACTGCAACATGTCTCCCTCTCTCTCCAGCATCAGGCAGCAAAGGGAAAAAGAACAAAGGACAATACTCCCACTTCACGGAACACAGTAACACAAACATCCTGTCTCCGTCACTTCCTGCTTTGTGGAGTCAAAACACATACTGTCATATGATAGACAACAATCCCATGACTGCAATCACGGAGCAGGAATTCTAACAGGGACACTCCCTCTCTCACTTGGCTGCCATGGACGGCCACCTGCCATGGCCTCTTTATTGAGATTCCTGCATTGTGCGGGGTTGGGCTAGATGGCCCTCGAGGTCCCTTCCAGCTTGACAGTTCCATGATTCCCCAGCCCAGCCTTCTTTGCCTCTGGCTCACTAGAGCCTGCAAGCCAGCACCCACCTAAGCAGTCTGAGCCTGGGTATTTTTAGCCTTGGAGAATAGCCAGTTGGTGGGGACGGGGGGAGGCGAGGGATTACTGCCTGCTCTCACCTTCTCCTCTCCTCTCCGGGGACCCTGGTGCCATCACGTTGCTCAGGAGCCGTAAAGCCATGTGGGGATGGGGGCATCCCAGGCCCAGGAGGAAGAGGCGCATGGATTTAACTCCTCTCATCCATGGGAATGGAGCAGGAGTCCCACGACAAGAGAGGGAGTTTGTGGCTGCATGGCTGAGAGGCAGGTGCGCCGGGCAGTTCTGCTGGCTTTGCCACCTTTCCCCCCCAGGTGCTGCCAGGTGTTCGAGAGACGCCAGGCAGGTATTATGATTCCTCCGGGCGCTGACTTATTTATTAGTGCTGTAGACATGGATTATTTATGCTCGTCACACATTATCTTCAGCACAGAGCTGCGCACCAGAGGAGCCAGAGACCGGCTCGGTCCCCGCAAGCTGGAGAGATGCGCGAGCGGCTGGAGGAGCCCAGCGTCCTGGCGCGAAAGGGGAGGGAGCGGAGAGCAAAACTGCTTCAAGTGCTGCTTTTTCTACAACATTAATTTCACACCCAGCAGACTTTCTGAAAATATCTCTGTGTACCAGGAAGGCTCTCTTCCTGGCTGCCTAGGGATTCCCTTGCAAGAGGTGAAAAAAGGGATGTCAGGACTCAGGAGCTGTGATTAGGGATCGGGGCCCTCCCACACCTGGCCTGCTCCCTGCCCCCAGCCCAACAGCTACATTATCATGTTCCAGAGAAAACCCTGAGGGGTGTCAAAGGCGCTCTCAAAACATTAGCCAAGGGCCCCTTTCACTTTCATTTTTATTTTTGCAGTGTTTTCTTCCTGATGGGTGTGTGTGTGTGTGTGTGTGTGTGTGTGTGTGTGTCAGACTGCTGCTGTGTTGGTAAAACAGCTGCTGAATCCTGTTGGGATGTGAATAGATGCTAGGAGAGGCTTTATTTAACAGATATTATTCTTCTTTCCTCATATTTGTGAGTTCAGCAGAGTGTCATCCCTATTTAAGAGAAGCTTAAATAGGCTGGTTCTAGCCTTTTAAGGAAATCAGCCCTGAGTGCTCACTGGAAGGACAGATCCTGAAGCTGAGGCTCTCAACATTCATGAGAAGAGAAGACTCCCTGGAAAAGACCCTGATGTTGGGAAAGATGGAGGGCCCAAGGAGAAGGGGACGACAGAGGATGAGATGGTTGGATGGTGTTCTCGAAGCTACCAGCATGAGTTTGATCAAACTGCGGGAGGCAGTGGAAGACAGGAGTGCCTGGCGTGCTCTGGTCCAGGGGGTCACGAAGAGGCGGACACGACTAAATGACTAAACAGAGCCCTTTAGTTTAACTAATCCAGGATGCTTTAAGGCAGACCGGATTCTCCTGGTATTTCCCCCTTAAAACAACAATCACACACAATACAGTATAGTCTATAGTGAAAATAACATATACTCACTCAGAATACTTGATGAAGAGTAACTGATACAGCAACTTTGTTCAGCCAGGCTTAAAATGGTAATTCAGATACCAAGACATGCTTTTGTTGTTGTTTAGTCGTTTAGTCGTGTCCGACTCTTTGTGACCCCATGGACCAGAGCACGCCAGGCACTCCTGTCTCCCACTGCCTCCCGCAGTTTGGTCAGAAAGACATGCTTAAGTCTATCTTAAGACGGAGTCTGAGCATTGGAGCTCAGATTTAGCAGATGTTCTCACATTTCTGGCTTGGTGATGAAAAGGTTTATTTTGTGTGGCTTCAGGTTTCAATGTTTCTGCAAGCTGTTGCTGTATAACTGTGGTGTGTGTTTTTGTTCGTATTGTATATTGCCTTGAGAGAATTGTAGTGTATTGCGACTAATGACTCAATGACAATAACAATCACGAATCCCGCCAGCTAATAACACCGCCTCTGCCCCAGTGAGTGGCATTTAATCCAGGTTAATTAACTTGGAGCAACAGACCCCGCTTGGCCCAGACAAGGATTTGCAAACCGTTTAATAAATTTATAAGTGGTTTTTAAACACCAGGCTACACCTCCTGCTGCACTTGCAGGCTGACGCTGAAGAAATAGCTCCTCTTTCCTCTGGTGTAAACCGGGCCTTCCTCCAGCCTGGGGGCTCAGCAGAATCCTGCCCTGGAGCCATAAGCAGATCACCGTATCCATGGCAGCGGGATCCTTAGCTGAAAGATCCTTGACACTCTTCACTTTTTCCTTCTTTCTTTCCCCTGTATTAAATGGCTATTCTGCAAGCCCTCCAAGTCTCATTAGACTTCCACCTCCACTGCCTGATGTCCAGGGATGATGGGAATTGAAGTCCCTCCACATCTGGAGGAGCAAAGAATTGTCTGTCTTGCGTTGTCAAGCAGCCAGTGGCTGAAATCGCACAGCTTTTGGAAAGTGGAGCTCGCTTTGCTCAGATATGTGATGTAATTTGGGATGTTTCCTAGAAATATATCCATGGGCAGAGGTGGAAAGGAAACTGTACAATATTATCAAACTTTCATGCATCTGATGGAATTGGGCTGTGGCCCGCACATGCTTTTTTCCCCTGCCGCAATAAATGTGCCAGGTGCTACAATGCCTGATGAGGAATGGTCAAAGGAGCTGGGTATGTTTAGCCTGGAAAAGAGGAGACTGAGATAGAAGAGCCGCCTTCAAATACCTCAAGGGCTGTCACAGGGAAGAGGGAACAAGCTTGTTATCTCCTGCTCTGCAGGGTAGGAGGCGAACTAACTGGCTTCAAGTTACAGACAGGAGATTCTGAGTAAACATCAGGAAGAACTTTCTGACAGTGAGAGCTGTTCGACAGTGGAAGGGACTCCCAGAAGAGGTGGTGGACTCTCCTTCCTTGGAGGTTTTTAAGCAGCGGTTGGATGGTCATCTGCCATGGATGCTTTAGCAGAGATGTCACTTGGGGTCTCCTTTCAACTCCACAGTTCTATCATTCTGTGATGCTACTATGAGTGTTTTCTTCCTAGGTTTTTGCTGTTCTTATTTTTACCTGTGAGCTGCCTTGATCTTTGGTCTTTCTGGGGAGAGTGGGGGGGGGGGGACCACGGCTGCCCAAATGATATCTGCCCAAAACTGGAAAGAGGAACTGGCTCCAGAAAGAGACAACTGGCAATTAAAAGGCAATTGGCAATTAGAACTGATGGAATACGCAGAGATGGCAAAACTTACTGGGAGATTAAGAGATCAAGATGATGAACTTTTTGTAACAGAATGGGGGAAATTTACTGAATACATGAAAAAGAAATTGTAAACAATTAAATACATTAGGAGGATTGATATAAACACAAGCAGTAAGAAATTTAAAGGAATTATAAATTTGTAAGAAGGATACATTTGGATATGCAGTGATAAAATAGTAGAAAAATAAGAAACCGCAGAAGGGGAGGGAAGTCTCAGAAAACATTATTTGATTTGTGTAAATTTTTATTCATTGTTGAATGCAGTAAAATGGAAAAATAAAATATTTAATGTAAGCAGCCTTTAGCCCCTGTCAGGGAAAAAGGCAGGGTATAAACAACAACACATTCAGAGTCTTTTCTCAGCAGTCATGGCTTGCAAGGACTAAGGTGTCAGCAGCAGATCCTAGCCAGGCAAAGCACTGAATAATAATAATAATAATAATAATAATAATAATAATAATAATAATAATAAATATATTTATTATTTATACTCCGCCCATCTGGCTGTGTTTCCCCAGCCACTCTGGGCAGCTCCAAACAGAAAATTCAAAACATAATAAAAGATCAAACATTAAAATTTTCCCTAAACAGGGCTGCCTTCAGTATCTTCTAAAAGTCAGATAGTTCCTTATTTCCTTGACATCTGATGCGAGGGCGTTCCACATGGTGGACGCCACTACAGAGAAGGCCTTCTGACTGGTTCCCTGTAAGCTCACTTCTCACAGGGAGGGAATCACCAGAAGTTCCTCAGAGCTGGACCTCAGTGTCTGGGCTGAAAGATGGGGGTGGGGACGCTGCTTCAGGTATACAAGGACCAAGGCCATTTAGGGCTTTAAAGGTCAGCACCAACCCTTTGAATAGTGTTCGGAAATGTGCTAGGAGCCAATGTTGGTCTTTCAGGACTGGTGTTATATGGTCCTGGCAGCCACTCCCAGTCACCAGTCTAGCAGCCGCCTTCTGGATTAGTTTCAGTTTCTGGGTCACCTTCAAAGGCAGCCCCACGTAGAGCGCATTGCAGTAGTCCAAGCAGGAGATAACCAGAGCATGCACTACTCTGGCAAGACAATGCGCGGGCAGGGAGGGTCTCAGCCTGCGTACCAGATGGAGCTGGCAGACAGCTGCCCTGGACACAGAATTGACCTGCGCCTCCATGGACAGCTGCAAGTCCAAAATGACTCCCAGGCTGAGCATCTGGGGATTCAGGACCAGGGAGTCCTCCACACCAGCCTGCCCCCTGTCCCCCCAAAACTCTGTCCAATCCAGATGCAATGTAAAGTTGAGGGCAGAGCCAGGATGCCCCTCCCCCCCAGACAACAGCGGGAGAGGAGGGACACTGCTGGACATTGCTCTGTGGAGAATTGCTGCTCTTGCACTCAGCTGCTGTTTGTGGGCTTCCTATAATGGGCACCTGGTTGGCCCCTGTGAGAGCAGGATCCTGGACTGGATTGGGTCCCCTTGGGCCTGATCCAGCAGCTTGTCTTGTCTTAGGCTCTTAAAGTTTTCCAGGAAGCCGTCGGTTACCCAGGGGTTGGGATTGGGAAAGATTCACCAAAAATGTTTGTAAAAATATATATAGAAGGTGTCAGATGGTTGGTGGAAGGACCCTGAGTGAGAGGCTGGTAAGGGAAGATCTCCCAGGGTGGGAGACTGGGAGAAGAAAGGAAATGAGTGAATTTGAGGTATTTGGGCCTGAAAGTATTGCTTTGCAGAAGGCAGAACAGCTGGATGTCATCCGAGAGTGAATATTTTTTGGGGGAAGAAATTGTATGTAACTGACAGATGGAAAATCAGAAGTGCTTTTGATCTCTTGTTCTCTCCTCTATTCCTGTTCTCTTCTTTATTCTTTCTTTCTCTTTGGTTTCCCTTGGTGTCCTCTGCTCTGGGTCTTTATTTGGATTAAGGTGGTGGGTGGTGGGTGGAAGGACCCTGAGTGAGAGGCAGGGAAAGGAAAATCTCCCAGGGTGGGAGACGGGGAGAAGAACGCAGAGGCAAAAGCTGGGAGGGTCCACTCCTTTCTGTGTGAGGCAAGAGTTAAGATTTACCTGCGAGAGAAACCTTTGCATTCTTCTTCCTTTCTCTTTCTCTGTTTTCACTTTTGTCTAGATTAGTTTCTTTTATCTTATTGCATGTATCTAAGCTCCCAAATAAGCAGCTTAGATAACTATTTGGTCCCTAAAGTTCTTGATGTTCAGGAGCCGCCTTCAAGAAAATGGATGTTTAAACATCTCCCCCCCCCATTTTACAGTTTTTTTATTAGCCACATTTCCCCCTGCTGTGATAAAAATGTTTAAATCCCAATATGCTAGGTGGTGTGGGGAGGGAGGGAGACTCAAAACCTTTGTCTGCTTTTATTTTGCTTTTGATCTACCACTTGATAAATCCAAGGCTGCCTGCTGTGTGTGTGTGTGTCAGATCTGGGGTGTGTGTGTGTGTGTTCCTGAATAACTCCCTGTGTCAACAAGGCTTTCAGAAGCCCTTCTCCCCTCAGCTGCTTGAAGTGACGTGGAAACATGCAGTGATTTTGAATCGCTATGAGCTTTCGCAGCGGATGTGCCATGTGTCTATATTTAAACCAGGCTGATAAATTTTGCATCAGACACAGTTTAAAGGCAATGAACAATTAAACTCCCCAAAAAGATGGGCTTTCTGAAAGGTGCCTAAAAGCGGGCGGCAGCTGCAATGCATTTGGACCTGTTAACAAATGTGTTTGTCTTTCTTAATTGAGGGGGGCATTTCTTTGTCCACAAAGAGAGAGAGGCTAAAGGAGCGCCCATTCCATGGGTCAAAAAGAACATCTGCTTCCTATAACAGGCCATTTGCACAGCTGTTGCTGCTGAGGAGGTCTCTAAATCTGCAGCATCTATGACCTTAGGTGGACTCTCCTTCCTAGGAGATTTTAAAGCAGAGGTTGGATGGCCAAATGTCTGGGATGCTGTAGCTGAGATACCTGCATTGCAGGGGGTTGGACTAGATGACCCCTGGGGTCCCTTCCAATGCCATAATTTTGCGATTCCTTGGTGTGGAGCAGGCTTCCTCAAACTCAGCCCTCCAGATGTTTTTGGCCTACAACTCCCATGATCCCTAGCTAGCAGGACCAGTGGTCAGGGATGATGGGAATTGTAGTTTCAAAACATCTGGAGGGCCGAGTTTGCCTATGCCTGTTTCAGGCTATAACTCTTATCAGCCCCCGCTAGCATGGCTATTGAGTGTGGCTGAAGAGTGTTGTAGTACAAAACATCTGGAGGGCAAGAGGTTGGCCCAGGCTTCCTCAAACTCGGCCCTCAAAATGTTTTTGACCTACAACTCCCATGATCCCTAGCTAGCAGGACCAGTGGTCAGGGATGATGGGAACTGTAGTCTCAAAACATCTGGAGGGCCTGAGTTTGAGGAAGGCTGATGTGGAGGAAACAAGACACGTTTTGTCACCTGCCTGGAGTCCTCCAGACCTTTCCCTGCCATATCTCTAAAACAAGAAGCTCATATTTCTGCTCCTCTCGCCAAGAAGTACCATCCATTTTTAACTTAAGTCATTCACAACACCATGGAGGGCAGAGATCATGAGCCCCACTGGGCTGTGAGCATCAGGTGCCTCCATAGCCAGTGCTCAAGGAATGGGGTCTGTGCTGGAGCCTGGCCTTGTTGGTGTGGGGTGCATGAGCACATCTTCAACACAGCTGGAAACCAACAGTGGCTGCAGCAGGATTTGGTTGCAGTTCAAGTCCGCCTCCCTTGTGAACAGACTCTTAGGCCGCTGGGATATTGTGGGGCTGGCGAGCACATTGAGTGTGGAGCTTAGCTGCTGTGGCTGCTTTTCAGCACTTGGACAGCGCACAGCTAGCAAGAGGGATTTCTTCATTTTATTCTACTCATTCATTACATTTCTAGACTGCCCTTTACCCAAAGATCGCAGGGAGGTTTACAATTTAAAAACACGAAACAGCCAAGTCGTCTACCCACAGCAGTGACCAGAGGAGGAGTGACCGCTGAGAGAAGAAATGCCTTGTTGCATCTGCAGCAGCACAACGGGATGCCTTCATCTGTGTCTCTCCCACATTGGTCTCTGCAGCCACAGAAGGTGCTGGGACCTTCCAACAGTTTGACTTCACCCCCAAAGGCACACTCCTCCATTGTCTCCCGAGAGAGCTGGATGTCTACGAGCACAGCATAATAACAAACAAAAATAATTCCCTCCAGTAAAAGACTTTTTATTCAAAGTGTCTCTCATGAAACAGCTGCCAAACTTGCAGGCAGGTTTCAACAGCTGCACCCAGAAAGAGGCAGGTGAACGTGTAAGAAGTGGCCCGCAATGAACAAGCCTAGCTTTGTGCTGACCCCACACAAGAGAGCCTGCGTATGCTGGGAAATGCTTCTTGGGCTAACCTTCTTCCCCACTCCCAGGGCCAAGTTGCAGGTGAGGCAAGGACCTTAAAGGTAAAACTGTGTGCACATGCGCACAGAGCACTGGGTCTTGCTCATTGGCACCCTCACCTTGAGCAGGAGTTGCCAAGCGGAGAAGCCTCTTCCGTGTCCACAGCCCAGGTGACAGATGACTTTTCTGCTGCCATCGGCTAATTTTAGCCTTGCGCTGGGAACAAACAGCTCTTGCAATCTTTTTTGGGAGTTAAGGTGAATGGGCTGCCATATGTTCGCCTGGGATAGTAGAGTTGGAAGCGATCTTGAGGGTCAACTCAACCCTTTGCAACGCAGGACATGAACACAAGTGCCCTCTCTTTTCCTGTGGTTTTTGGCAACTGGTCCTTTTCTGAACAAGCCCTGCTGAGGCCCATCAGCACGAGGTTGCTGGGATCTCAGGGTGCAAGAGTTTCCCTAAACATTTGTGGGTCAGAACTGGAAGGACTCCTCCAGCAGCCAAACAACCGCCAGGCAGAGGAGACCCCCTTTTTTCCAATGGACCAATGGTGGACATCTCTTCCTGCTGTGCTTCTGCTCTGTCCTTGAGACCTCTCTCCCTCCTTCCCTTTCCCTTGGATGTGTCTTCTGCTGTTTAGACTAGACTCCTCCTCTTCTAATCTTTCTCCTGCACCACAGCCACATATAACTGGGCCCCTGACAATATCACTTTAAGAAACTGCCAGCCTTCCTCAACAATTTTTCACCCTCCCAACTCTTCACAGCAATTTCCCAAGTTTGCTCAGCCAGTCATGGCTCAGGATGGGCTGAGGGGCATTTCTTCCCACCCATCATGTTATGGGCTGGTTGGATGCAGAGGAATGGTGGGAGGAACCAGCTGGGGAACCCTCAAGGGAAGAAGGCTCAGAGCCCGGGGTCTGGTGGTGGGATGACAATGAGCAGTCAGAGAGAGTAGACTAGTTGGAGGAGGTGTCGGAAGCTGATGAGGCAACAGGGCTTAGTGAGAGGGGAGAGTCTGTCAGAGAGCAGTCCAGAATTAGAAGCTGAAGCTGAAGCAGGAGGGTGGGAAGAGAAAGGCCAAGAGGCAGAGATGAGTCAGGCTGGTGTAGAGTCACTGCTGTCTCCCCCTCCTGCTGCAACAAACTTCCCTTCCCTCCTGTCTCCCAGAACCAGATGAGGCGTGAAAAGGGTGGAGGGGAGGTTTGCTGCACACAGATGTAGTCTCAGACTGCTTGGGGAAAGCCCTGGAGAGGAGGGGACTTAGATAGCCATGGGGTACTTTCAGTCTCAGCAACTGATCTTCATAGATTAAGACGACCGGGAATGAACTTTTCTGTGAACTGCCCTGAGACCTCTGGGTATGGGCGGTATATAAATTCAATAAACAACAACAACAACTGCTCTGCTCATTAGACCTGACACTCAACCAAGTCCATGGAGATTGTGTTTTTGCTAATAGAGTTAACTCCAATTTTGAACTGTATGATTACTGACCAACAGTCTCCTGTGACATCAGATTTCTCTCTCTCTCTCTTTGTGTGTGTGTGTGCGCGTGTGTGTGTGCAAGTGCGCTCATTGGAGTCCCCAACCTCTCTTTTCCCAACCTCCTCCCTCCACTCTCTTCATTTCCTCTCCAACCCGCTTCAAGGAATTAATAATGTGTGTGGTAAGATCATAGAAGAGCTTGCTGAATCAGGCCAGTGGGCCTTTGAGTCCCGCATCCTGTTCTCACACCCTGCTCTAAAAAATTGGCAAATGGATCTTCTCAATTTTGCACCTCCTTGGCTCGGTTCTCAGTGCAGGGAAACAGCCTGAACCAGCCTAAATGCAACCCTGGGGGCACCTGGTTGGCCACTGTGAGATCAGAGTGCTGGA
Organism: Podarcis siculus; assembly: GCA_034642415.1. Lineage (NCBI taxonomy): Eukaryota > Metazoa > Chordata > Lepidosauria > Squamata > Lacertidae > Podarcis > Podarcis siculus. The sequence continues at coordinate 22,697 of JAXCMG010010403.1, forward strand.
CTGGGCAAGCCATTGGCCTCATCCAGCCACAGGACTCTTCTTACATTCTTAGTGCCAACCTGGAATTTGGAGACTTTGTCTTTTCTCTGTAGCTGAGAATTCTGTGTCATTCCAGCCTTCCTGATGAAGAGTTGGGTGTAACACGGAAGTGTTCAGATTCCATCAGAGCTAATCTTTGGTGAATAAGTCTGAAGGCTCACCCACACTTCTTTGCTCGATGCTTTCTAGACTCACTTTCAGGCTTTCCAGGTCTGTGCCAAAGGGTGGCAGCGGTTGTTTTATTGACCTGGCACTTTCCCCAGGAAAACCTGTGATTTACGAGATTCTGAAGGTCATGGGTTCAAGCCCCTCCTTGGGCAAAAAAATTCCTAAATTGCAGGGGGTTGGACAAGAAGACCCTTGCGGTCCCTTCCTATGATTTAATCAAAGCAAATAGCAACCCACAGAAAACCTGATTTGCTCCAATTCAGTGGTAAAATGCAGAATCGATCACATGGCATGGCATGCACACCCCCCCCATTTGAATGCAAAACACTACTAAACCTTAGGTTACGTAAATACAATCTTGGTAACAACACACACAACGTAACAGGCTGTTTTTGACTATGTAACTTCTATTTCAAACACAATTCAGCATATAATATCTCAGAAAGTGTAATTCCATAGACCAGCACATCATGCAAACAAAACATATCCTGAGAAATTAAAGTCCAATGGATGGTCAGGAGATAAAGTCCATTCAGTTACTAAATTGGCCATCCATTGGTCTTTAATTTCTCAGGATATGTTTTGTTTGCATGATGTGCTGGTCTATGGAATTACACTTTGTGAGATATTATATGCTGAATTGTGTTTGAAATAGAAGTTACATGGTCAAAAACAGCCTGTTACGTTGTGTGTGTTGTTATCACACCATGGCAATGCCCAACAATCTTTTTTTGGGGGGCAGCCCCCTCAAAAATTTTATTGGGGTAGCCGAAAGGAGCTTTAGCCCCTAGGAGTTGGCTCCTAGGAGCAAAAGATTCCTTCACTGAAGTGGGTTGGACTAGATGACCCTCGGACCCCTCCCAACTCTACAATTCTGTGAAGTAAAAGCCCTCTGGTTTCTCGGAGGCTGCTGGGCTGCTGCAGGATGGTGTGTGTGTGGCAGGCTGTCTGTCCAGCCCAACTGGCGGAAGTGGACGGTCCTTAGTGAAGCCCTTAAGAGCATCGGAAGAGTCTGGCCACAGGTTGACCAGGCCAGATCTTGACTAAGCTGCCTCTTGGGGACGCAGGAGTCCGGCTGGAGTCGGCTCTCCATGGGGGTTCATTTCTGGGGAGAACTTCGCGAAGGCGGTGGGAGGGGGGGAGTGTCCGGTGAGCAAAGCCCTTCGGCGCCAGGAACCTCACAGAACAGAAAGCCAAAAAGAAGGGAAGAGTTGAATTGGGGGGGCGAGGGAGAGAAGCAATCCGACGTCGTGGATAGGGGAAGGGTCGTGGAGCCCACCTTTGCTCTCCCCTGCGAGGATTTGGGGCATCCAGAACCAGCCGCGCTGCGCTGACACCACAGTTTCTGGCGAGCAGAGAGTAACCCTTCAGACGGGAGAAGCGCTCCGACGGCGCAGACCTTTCTCTCCGTCGGCGCGCACTCTGCACAAGCTCTGCGGCTCCTTTTTTGCGCGCCCGAGAAGGTTAAGCTTGGAGAGAAAAAGGCAGCGGAGCGGATCTGGTTTCGGGGAGCGGCAGCGGAGCGCCGCGCCGTCGGGGCTGTCCTTGCGTGGGTTGGGCAGCGCCCTCCCCGCTGGAGGGCGGGCCGAAGCGAGCGGGAGCGTCTCTGCCAGGCTCGGGGCTACGGGCGGAGGAAGCCAGCGGCGGGCAGGACTGAGGCGCTGGCCGTCGCTCGGCCGTCGAGGCGCCTCCATGCGGCGCTGCTGCCGCCGCCGCCGCCGCCGCCACTGCCGCTGCCGCTGCCGGACGGAGCCGCGGAGCAGCGGCGGGACATGCGCGCGCGCCTCCTCGGGCTGGGGCGCCGCCGCCACCGCCAGCCTCGCCGCCCGCCCGCCTTCCCCGCCGCCGGCGGGGGACGCCGCGCGGCCGAGGGATGCGAGGGCCCGTCGTCTCCCACCTCCTGCTCGGCGTGCTGCTCAGGTGAGGCGGGGGGGGGGGCGGGGAGCATCTCCGGTCGGGGCCGCAGCTGCAGGGAAGGGGCACTTTGCACGTGCTCAGAGGCGCGCTGGTATTTTCCAGGTGGCAGCGCGTTCTCGGCGCCGGGGCTGAGAGCTGGCGCTCGAAACCGGTTCGGGGGCTCAAATCAAGTGCCAGACAGCCCCGCCCCCGCCTCACTTTCCCTCTTTTCCTTCGTTCCCGCAGCTCCTTCCCCTCCTGAGCCGGCTTTGGAGCATAAGCCCTGCAAAGAAATCACGAGAGGGTCTCTCTCCCCCACCTTCACCACCAGCTTAGCAGGCAGATCTCCACAGTCCCAGCCCCCACCTCTCTTCCAGATCTTCTTGGATCTTGGGGGAGGGGGGCTTCTTGCTTGCGCTCGGACTGCGGGGGCGGCGGGTTGTGAAGCCCGGCAGGGAGGGAAGGAGAGAGGCTGGTCCTATCCCGACCCAGCGAGGCCTCTTGGTCCTTCTCGGGGGAGAATTTTAGCACCAGCCGCTTTTCACTGCCAGGGGGAGAAAGAATGCCCTTTGCTGGGCAAGAAGGCTCTGGGGACCGGATCCCCCTGAGAGACTGGCGCTGGCAATCTGGGCGCAGATGCGGCGGGGGGAGGGGCGCTTAGCTCTCAGGCAAGGCTCGGGGAGGGGTCTGAAGGAGAAGGAAGTCCTTTCACCTGAGCTACTAGGCCTGGTTCTCTCCAGGGTCCGAGCAAGCAACACTTCTCCGGGCACAGGGCAGGAGGGGGACCAGAGAGGCCACTCCAGCAAGGAAGCGCCCCAGGGTGGCCCGGGCATTGGGGAGGAGTACTGGCACGGTGAGCACTCCTAAGAGGAACTGACAGGCTTCTTGGGTTTAGGGGAACGCAGGGGTGCCAGCAGCAGCAGCAGCAAGGTCCTTGGGGTGGGATGTGGGGCTTGCAAGAAGATCCATGTTCCTCATCCATTTTGCGCTGGGAGGTTCCAGCATCGCCCCACAGACATTCGAGCTGGGGGAGAGCAGCGCTGGGGGAAACTCCTAAGTGTTCTGTAGTATAAGAGCCTCGTAGATGTTTTCAGGAGTCCAGCACCCCGTGAATATTTCAGATCCCCTCATGTCAGCCTCGGGTTTCCAGGTAAGCGCTTGGGAAGCTGAGCCTAAAAGCCTGCAGGGAGGTCAGGCGCAATTCCCCCACCCCCCGCCCCACCCGCAGTCTGGGCTTGTTCCGCTCTGCAAATTCGCCAGCTGTCTCTAACATAGCAACCATTTCTACACACGCGCACGGACAGTGCAGTTGTGAAGTGTGGGAATAGCCGAGGAGGTTATTTTTGATCGGGAGCAACCTCTGTCCGTTGTCTGGACTTAAAGCTCGAGGTTTGGGGGAGAGGCCGGCCTGCCAGCGACACTGAGATCTGGGGGTTCAGACTTCAAGAGTGAAACACACAGAGAGAACCCAGCTAAGCCGCCCCACCACCTTCATGGAGGGGTGCACTGAAAATAACCCAAATCTTTCCCAAGCTATGGTGCAGTTCTTCCATCCAATGAGCGTGGGGCTACCCTCAGGAAGGCCCCGCGGCTACTTCAGGGGTGAGAACAGCCGGCCAGATTTTCCGGCTCTGTGGGACTGCCTGATATGGGGCTTGGCTCTTGCCTCGGGATCCTCTCCCAGGTGGGTTTGGAGTGAAAGGAAGGGAACATCTTGTTTGTACAAAGGTACATCCATCTGGGTGGGCACAGGCAGCAGGAGTTCTCTCAGCTCTTCCAGGAATCCCCACTTCCTCTGCCCCTCGGCTCCGCAGCGCAGCATCTCCTGCCTGCTGTGTCCACTGGGAGTGATATCAGGTTTTTCTGGTGAAGGTAGCTGATGGGTCTCCATCCCTCAGTGAGTCAGGGACTTCCCCTGCATGCAAAGACAGACTCCGGCCGATTGAGCGGACGAGACCAAGAGTGGGTCCAATGGTCGAGAAGGCGGTTTCTGCAGGTGGTCTAGGGGGAAATGAGGGGCAGGTGGGGCTCGGCCACCTGGAAAGGGAGCCTATCTGGGAGAAGGAAAACTCTGATCATAAACATCCGCTGCCTTGCGGGATATCTTTGGGAAAAGAAAAGGCCAAGGAGTAAACCCTACACAAAACAAGAGTGGAGTCCCTAAGGCGGTTGGCTGGTGCCTAGTACGCTTCCTTCCAGTCCCTCCCGCAGCCCAGCTGGTGCGCTCCTTTGGACCCCATCAGTGAGGCCCAGAGAGGGGTCTTGTTACAGGGGCAGCCCAGGACCTCCAAACACTGGTCAAGGCTTGCGTCCTGGGGAAGTCCCTTCGGTGCTGCTAACACAGTTGTTCGACTTTACCCCTGGAGATGCACGGATGCCAAGAACTGAAGCTCTTAGCCACTTGCGTGTTTCTCAACTGGACTGGCGGCAGACGCTCCTGTCCTCAGACTGGATAAAAAGGGAAAGGCATGGACGGACAGGGGACCCCCACTTCTGGCGATCCTCGAGGGTTTGAGAAAGACCCCAGGCACTGCGCAGCCAGGCAGCAAATGGTCCACACTTCCTGTCGCTGTTTTCTGATCCCTCCTGCTCAGCCCAGAATGGTACAGCTCTCCCCCAACCAGGCATGCAGGGGTCCTGGCCTACAAGGGCTCACCCACCCAACTTCTGCCAGGGGGGGGGGGCACCAGCCTTTCCAGGCACCACTGGCCCAGTAACGGAGCAGGGTCACTGGAGACGCATCCAGCTCAGATAGATTTGCTTGTTGCGTTTATTTAGATGTCATTTCTTGATGCAGAAAGAGAGAGGAGAATGTATATTCTACATGCTGCCGAAGCCTCAATTGCCTTGTAAGTTACTCCAGATCTTTCAGCCCCCCAGAGGGAGGGGAGGGGAGCTGTTCTCGCCACAGACCAAAACCTCCAGGGGGCCCTGTTCCACTCCGGATTCTGCAGGGGCCTTGGCCAGCGAATGATGAGTCGGATGCAAGCGCTGCTGACCTCCCGCAGCGTTTGCTTTGCTGACCTTGCAGAGGAGCTGCTGGGCTTGTTAAAATTATTTGGCCTCCCAGGATCTGCGGAGCCTCTTTTGCGTCTTTTAACAAGGTAGCGTCTTGCAATGTGCTTTTCCAGTCTAGCCAGCGACTCCTTTCCTGGGAGCTTCCTTCCTTTTAATGGACGAGCATTTTCACGCGGGGAATCGACAGCAAATCCTCGGGCACCTCTCGGGGAAGGGGGCATTTGGGAGAAGTGTGGATGGCTCGGTTGGTTGGAGCGCGGCGATGATAACGCCAAGGTTGCATCTCTGATCCTCGTTTGGGACGGCTGCATATTTATTCCTGCATTGCAGGGGGTTGGACTCGATGATCCTCAGGGTCCCTTCTAACTCTATGATTGGCAGGGCGGGGGAACTGAGAGGCTGGCCTTAGGGACAGAGGCAGAGCTAGCTGCTCCAGCGCCCGGAGCGGTGCACATGCCATAGGGGTGGGGTGAGTGTCCCAGGGGGAGAGATGCCCATGGGGGGGTGGAGCGAGCTGTCCGTGGTGGGCTGCTTCCTGGGGGGCGGGGAGCCATGCCGCTTTGCCAGCGCCCTTCCTCCCTTCCCTCTTCCTTTTAACAGCTATGGGGAGGCTCCCCCCCCAGCAGGCCGGGAGCGAGGGGCAATGGCGCGCCACCAGCCCACAACTCCAAAGCCTTCCCCAGCTGTCAAAACAGAGCGGGAAGGTGGGGAAGGCCGCTGGCAAGGCGGTGCATCTCCACCCCTTCCCCTGACGGCTCGGGGTAGGCCTGGGAGTCAGGGCAGGCGGTGCGCCGAATGTCACCCCCCCCAAGTGATGACACCTGGGGTGGACCGCCCCCACCGCCCCTTTCCTCTGCCCCTGCTTAGGGACAGGCAGAGCCTGGGCTCCTCGGAGTTGACAAATGGAGGGGTGTACATGGAGGGACCAGCAGCTGGCCAAAGAGGGGAAATATTATTGACTTATTCACAGAATCTATAGCCCTCTCTACAGCTGAATTCTCCCCACTCCCAAGAGTGGGGAGCAAAGTAATGAAAACAAATAATAATAATAATAATAATAATAATAATAATAATAATAATAATTTATTTATGCCCCGCCTATCTGGCTGGGTTTCCCCAGCCACTCTGGGCAGCTTCCAACAGAATGTTAAAGTACAATAGCCTATTAAACATTAAAAGCTTCCCTAAACAAGGCTGCCTTCAGATGTCTTCTAAAAGTCTGGTAGTTGTTGTTCTCTTTGACATCTGGTGGGAGGGTGTTCCACAGGGCGGGCGCCACCACCGAGAAGGCCTTCTGCCTGGTTCCCTGTAACTTGGCTTCTCGCAGGGAGGGAACCGCCAGAAGGCCCTCGGCGCTGGACCTCGGTGTTCGGGCAGAACGATGGGGGTGGAGACGCTCCTTCAGGAAGAACAATTTACAAAATCTTTAGTTCATTGAAAAACTAAACAACGTCCTATTTGTCTGGGGGGGGGGGGCAGTGCCTGCCTGCCCCTTTCAAGCACAGCTGGGAAGAGGCCTCTGCAGGCTGGGCACACTCAGAGGAAGTTGGGCGGGTGACAGAGAGAGAGTGCAGTGCCCCCAGTGCCCTCTTGCCTGGGGAGGGACAGGGAGCGGGCAGAGAGCAGCAGCCCCCAGGAGTGACAGCAAACTCCCTTGGGTGGTGGAAAGGTCTGCTCTTGCCCTGACAGTTGCACAAAGACTGGAACTGGAGGAGGAGGAAGATGGCATCTCCCTGTAAAGGTTGCCAAGGCTTATGTCCAGTTTTTGCAGTGCTGGTTTCCTTAATTTGCTTAATGACCATCCTAATTCTGAGCAGAGCTCTGGGGAAGCACCCCTTGTTCCATGGGGAGAGCCAGCACAAGGCCTTGCAGGCAAGATGCATGCTGGGCCCAGACTGGCAGCAAAGGGGAATCCTTTGGCCCTCTGGATAACTCTCTCTGCCCTGCTGTTGGGATGTGAAGAGATGCTAGGATCTAATTATTAGGTATTATCCTTCCTTCCTCAGCAGAGTGCTATCCCTTTGCAGCTTAAAAAGGGAAGCTTAGATAGTTTAGTTTTAGCCTTTTAGTTTAAGCAATCCAGAATGCTTAAGACAAACTGGGTTCTCCTGGTATATTTCCCCCTTTTCTCCCCCTTAAAACAACAATCACACAGTCTTGTAAAAGGGGGAAAAATAACATTTCCTCCCTCAGAATACTTCTTGAAGAGTAACAGATGCAGGAGCTTTGTTCAGGCAGGCTTAAGATGGTAATTCAGATACCAAGACTTGCTTAAGTCTAGCTTAAGATGGAGTCTGAGTTTGGAGCTCAGATTTAGCAGATGTTCTCACATTTCTGGCTTGGGGGAAAGTGCTGAAAAAGAGAAGATTTGCCCAGGGAGGTAAGTTAATATATATGGCTCTGCCATCCCTCTGTCATGGCACAGTGGGAGTCCCGTCTCTCACAGAGGGGACAGAAGGAGTAGCTTGAGTGGCACCAAGAGGTTAGACTATTTATTTTATGCATCAGAATCATGTTCCACCTTTTCAAGGAGCTGAAGGTGGCATACAAAGCTCTCTTTGTCCTCATTGAGCCATCACAACAACCCTACAAGGTAGGATGAGAGGCAGTGACTGGCCATACCTTGTGAGCTTCATGGCTGAGTGGGGTTTCGAACTCTCTCTCAGGTCCTAATCTGATGCGCTACCCACTGTACTACACTGCTGCCTTCTACCTCTGCGTGTTGAGGCACCTAAACCCAGCAGGGCTGAATGGCGACAGGCAGCCCAGATGATGCCAGCTCCTATTTCCAGCAGTGGGGTGTGTGTGTGTGTGTGTGTGTGTGTGTGTAGAAAAGTGGGGTTCAGCCTGCTGACTGTGGAATGTAAAACACAGGAGCAGTCAATGACAACATTCCTAGAGTGTACATGTTAGAACATGGGAAGGGATGTCTGTCCAGCAAGCCGGTAAACTTCCTGGAACAGACTTCCTCTGCATGTGGCCAGAGGTGGGTGTGGCCTCACCTGTGCAGGTAATGATAAAAGCACAGGGCAGGCAGCCATCTCTCTCTCTCTGCCATCTTCCTTCGAGGAAGCAACATCTAAGAATGCCCTCTTGGCTCTCAGCCAAGAGAGGAGGAAAGGACTATTTTCCTATAAGATAGATTTTGAATGTATTTTACCTTTTTAAGCCTGTCTGCCTTCTGGGATCATATTGTGATACAGAACATGAGTAAACTCTTTTATATCTTTATGAAGACTGTGTCGTGTCTTGTATTTTAAGAGGGAACAAAGGGGAAATTACCAGTGTACCGTATTTTTCGCTCTATAAGACGCACCAGACCACAAGACGCACCTAGTTTTTGGAGGAGGAAAACAAGGAAAAAAATATTCTGAATCCCAGCAGCCAGAACAGCAAGAGGGATCGCTGCGCAGCGAAAGCATCTGGCTTTTGGCTTCTGGGATAGCTGCGCAGCCTGCATTCGCTCCATAAGACGCACACACATTTCCCCTTACTTTTTAGGAGGGAAAAAGTGAGTCTTATAGAGCAAAAAATACGGTAATTATTATAGAGGTTCTAGCGAACCTGTGCAGACGTTACCGTTGTGAACTTAAAGGGGAATGCCATAAACTCTGCTGATATTTTGGGAACTTGTTAGCACAAATTGGATTAGGATATAATCTCACAATATATCCTCTCCTGCACCCCAGAACATTCCCACACTGACATCCCCCTCTCTTCCTCCCAGGCTGGTGTCAGGAAAAGGAGAAGCAAAATCTGCCTCCCGGAGCCTCCCGCAACCAATGTCTCCCTCTGATTTCCTGGACAAGCTCATGGGCCGGACGTCGGGGTACGATGCCCGCATCAGACCCAATTTCAAAGGTAAAGGAGGACTTTGCTCACATGCTTCCCATCCTTTCGCAGCGTTTCCCCATCAGGACTGCCAAATCCAGGACATCATACACATCCCTCCAGTGCTGAAGGTCACTCTGTGTGCAAGAATATTGGAGGCTGGAAGTTTGAAAGATAGCCAGGGATGCAAAGCCCCTCCCCACACAAAAAGAGAGAGACTACAAAACAAGAGAGCCCTTTCCTGGATGGAAATGGGGGAGTGTCCTCCCTGGGAATTATATTGCAAGACTCCTGGTGTTGGATAGATTCAGATGAGTAGGAGAGGATATTTTATTTAGTCATTATCCTTTCTCTTTCTCACTTCTGTGAGAATGTAAATACCTATTTTTTTAGCAGAGTTAAAATCACCATCTGTGCACAGCTTATCTCTAGAAGCTGTTAGGATAAGGTTGCACGACCTTCTAGAGCAATTATGATATCCGAAGATGCTCTAGGCAGACTTGGATTATCTGCTCCTGTTCACTCTTAGGCTATTTAGTAAAAATCACTCTTAGGCTATTTAGTAAAACAAGAAAATATAAGGTTTACTCACATCAAAAGTCTTGCCAGGATTCAACAAGTATGGTGATGAAAATCAGACAGGCAGTGTAATGGGAATTGGGGTTGCTCGTGCGTAAGTTGCTGCTACTCTTGGCAAAGTTGCCTGGTTAAACCTTTCCCTGGCTGCACAGCCCTTACTCCGCGGCTGTGTCAGTCACTGGCAGAATCCGTCAGTGGGCATTTCCTGAACTTCTTCCAGCATAAAAGTTCTTTGACGCCAAGTCTCCGCCTAGCCTCCCTCCGCGGAAGTCTTCTGCGCAGGGTGGGCATGGCCAGCGGAGGACCTGTGCTCTCCCCGCTGGTCTCTGTAGAAGAGTCCTGGAGCCATCTCTCCGAAGCCCTCCCCTGATCCCCTTTCTTCCTGGTGTCACGCTGATTTCCTTCCTCAGTAGATGAGTTCCCTCTCTCCCTGCTGGGTCCTTCTCCGGCATCGCTGGGGAGCCTTCCCTCCACTCCTGGCTCCGATGGCAGTCCCCTGACAGGCAGTAATCCTTAAATATTACAAACACCCATAGTCTAGTTCAAAATGGAGTGTGCTTTCTGGAGGAGAGTTTACAGACAACCTTCCCCATTGCAGGCAGGAGAAAAGTGTGCAGAGACAGGAAGAAGTAAATATTAAGTTTCTATTATTCTCCTTCCTGCCACAAAAGTTTAGAGGCTATGACATCATCATGTCCCCAGTTTGTGACGATCTAGGAATCATGCATTTGTGATCTGGCTGCACATCCTCTCACACCTGTCCTGGGATCATTGGAAAACAAGTGACCTGTATAAGGCAGGTGTCTCCTCCAGGTGGACCAATGCTTTGACTTGGTCGAAGGCGGCTTTGAGTTGCCCCCTAGAACCTTGTCAACTCACCTATGCTTTCCCATTGGCTTACAGGCCCGCCCGTCAACGTGACATGCAACATCTTCATCAACAGTTTTGGTTCGGTCACCGAAACAACCATGGTGAGACTCTGACTGCTTGCCTCGCCCCAAGCGCAAGGGTCCTCCTCTGCCCTGGGGCTGGCTGGGCAGCGATCCCTGGGGGTTGTGCTTGCCTCTGAGTGGCTGCTGTTCCCTTGGAGGTTGAGGGGGGCAGGGAGAGGAAAGTGGTGGGAAAGGTGGAGGTTCAGGTGATGAGGACAATTGGGAAGAAGGCAGAGAAGAGCCTTGTGGCTTGTGCATAAGAACACACAAATAACCCTGTAGCTGGATCAAGCCCATGGCCCTCCTAGTCCGGCACCCTTATTTATATGGGTCTTAGTCTATCATAGAATTACAGAGTCGGAAGGGACCATGAGGGTCATCTAGTCCAACCTTCTGCAGTGCATGAATCTTTTGCCCAGTGCGGGTCTTGAACCCACAACCCCCAGGCCCCTCCCAACTCTACAGCATTGATTCTCCCCTCCTGTGGTTTCCAGCAACTGGTATCCAAAGTCATTAGCAGGATTGTGTCCAGTTAGCACTGTGAACAAGGAAGTGATGTTTCACTTGGTATTTTTTATTATTATTATTATTATTATTATTATTATTATTATTATTATTATTATTATTATTTCTGCCCCCAACTATGCAGGGAGAGCGTAGTCAATAGCCATTGATGTGCAGGAGTTCCAGAGCCTTTCTCCAAATCTCTTCCCAGCTTGCTTGCTCGCTTGCTTCCTTATTCCCACCTCCCACCTGCCTTGCTCACTCCCGGGCCAGGATACCAGAGGACCTGAACCAACACTGCACATGGATACATGTGTGTGTGTGTGTGTGCAGGTGCATGCCTGCGTCTTGTGGCTTGCACCCGCGTGTGACGGCTCCTCTCTGCTCTCAAGGACTACCGCGTCAACGTCTTCCTGAGGCAGCAGTGGAACGACCCCCGCCTGGCCTACCGGGAATACCCTGACGACTCCCTGGACCTCGACCCATCCATGCTGGACTCCATCTGGAAGCCGGATTTGTTCTTTGCCAACGAGAAGGGCGCCAACTTCCATGAGGTCACCACCGACAACAAGCTCCTGCGCATCTTCAAGAATGGCAATGTGCTCTACAGCATCAGGTGGGCCCAGCGGCATCTGGCATGGGCTCTCCCTGCTGCCACTCGGAAGCAGGGCAGGGCCTGACACAGACCCCTTTCCCCCCTGACCCCCTCCTTTCTCTCCCCTTCCCTCCTAGGCTGACACTAATCCTGTCCTGCCCCATGGACCTCAAGAACTTCCCGATGGACATCCAGACCTGTACGATGCAACTGGAGAGTTGTGAGTACCAGGGCAAAACCTTTTTGTGGTGCCAGGTGCAGGACAGTTGCCGCACCTGCAATCTATGTTTGGAGGCAAGGAGGAAGAATGCTGCCCCAAATTGTTGCCAGTGAGCTGCACGGAGTGGCCAGCAGATGGGCAGTGGAAGGACTGCTAGCTGAGTCCAGGGTGGCTCCCCAAAGTCATTGCTGAGGTTCTGGAAGACCCAGCAGACTCTGGCAGTGGAAGAGTCCATTTCAAAGCAGCTCTGGTGCTTCTCAGAAAGCAATGATGCCCTGAGTGGCGGAGTTGGAGGAGCAGGTGAAGGGGAAAGGCAATAGCCCCTGGGGCAGGGAAGATGTCTCCCAACCAGCAAGGGAGGACAGTGGTGTGGGAATGTTCAGGGATGCAGGAGAGGATATATTGTCTGTTCACAATTTAGCAGAATAACATTCCCCCTTTTTAAAACTCGCAGCGGATGCGTTTGCTCAGGCTTGCTAAAGCCTCTATAATAACTGTTCTGGTATTTTCCCCTTATTCCCTCATAAAAGATAAGACATGTCACAGTCTTCTATAAAAGTATAAAAAGCTTTACTCACACATCATTCTGTTCACAATAGGATCCCAGAAGGCAGACTTTGCTTAGAAAAGTAACATACACCTGGAAACTATCTCATAAGGAGACAGTTCCTTTGTCCTCCAGCCAAGAGAGCATCTTTGGCTAAGCAGATGTTGCTTCTTCGATGCATGTAGTCAAAAAGAGAAAGATGTCTGCCCTGCCCTGTGCTTTTTTCGTTACCTGCACAGGTGAGGCCACACCCACCTCTAGTCACATGCAGAGGAAGTCTGTCTCAGCCCAGAAGGAAACAGGAAGTTTACCTGCTGGCTGGACAAACATTCCTCCCCATGTGTAAACATGTTCACTCTAGGAATGTTGTACTTGACTGCTCTTGTATTTCACATCCCACAAGTGGAACTTGTAGTTGAGCATGATCTGGTCTGCGTTCCCTTTGCTATGGGGTGGGAAGGTGACTGGTGCTGAGCAGAGGAAGAGGCAGTGAGCAAAGGCTGTCCCATGGAAGATGGAGCAAGCTTGTTTCCTCCTGCTCTGGAAGGTAGGACTTGAACCAGTGGCTTCAAGTTACAAGAAAGGAGATTCCAACTAAAGACACCAGGAAGAGCTTTCTGAGAGTGAGAGTTGTTTGACAGTGGAATGGACTCTCTCAGAAGGTGGTGGACTTTGGTTCATTGGAGATTTCTAAGCAGAGGTTGGGTACAGTGTTAGAAACGGAGACATGGAAGCTAGGAGCTCAAGGGCACCTTCAACCGAGGTTGTGGAAGCAACAACAGAATGTCTAGGTGCACTTTTTTAATAACAAGAATACAGTACAAAGCTGAAAACGAATGAACTGCAACTAAAATATTATCTTCATTTTTCACATGGTCTAGCCCTTCCCCTGCCCACCCCCCTAATATTCTTAAGAGGGTCTCTTCTTCAGAGAGTAGCTGGAAGTGGGGAGGCAGAAAAAGGTCCTCCTTTCCTTCCGCTCTGCAGTTTTAATCTGAAATCAGGACTTGCTGCACCCAGAGCTCAGAAACTGCTGGCGCCAATGAAATTCCATGGCTCAAAATGCTCCTAGAACGGGAGTTTTGAACAATGGTTAGGTAGTCACTTGTCATGGATGCTTTAGATGAGATTCCTGCATAGCAGGGGGTTGGACTAGATCAGAGGTTCCCAAGCTTATTTGGCTAGTGCCCTCTTTTCAGAAAAAAAAAATACTCAGTTGCCCCCTGGAAATCTCCCTTTGTGAAGTGCACACACAGAAGGATGCCATGACAAATTTGTATTCTTTTTATGTATCTATATTTCTAGCTACGTCCTAAGCAGATAATCACTCTGACTTAAACTCTATTTTACATTGATAAGCATCATTATACAACAAATGAAACATGTACAAATGGTTTTTCAAAATTTTATTCTCTTCTCGTCTTTCTTCATGCTTTATTCAACGCCCACCCCCTTGCACCCGAGGCTACTACCTGCTCCCTGGATTGTTCCAGCGCCTCCCAGGGGGTGGTATCACCGACTTTGGGAAACACTAAGCTAGATGACAAGGGACGCGGGTGGCGCTGTGGGTTAAACCACAGAGCCTAGGGCTTGCCGATCAGAAGATTGGCAGTTCGAATCCCCACGACGGGGTGAGTTCCCGTTCCTGGGTCCCTGCTCCTGTCAACCTAGCAGTTCGAAAGCATGTCAAAGTGCAAGTAGATAAATAGGTACCTCTCCGGCAGGAAGGTAAATCATGTTTCCGTGCGTTGCTCTGGTTTGCCAGAAGCGGCTTAGTCCTGCTGGCCACATGACCCGGAAGCTGTACACCGGCTCCCTCAGCCAGTAGAGCGAGATGAGCGCCGCAACCCCAGAGTCGTCCACGACTGGACCTAATGGTCAGGGGTCCCTTTACCCCTTTACCATTACACACGTTGCACCCAGGGAGCCAGGGGTCCCTCCCAACTCTACCATTTTATGATTCTATGAAGGCCTTGTGGTTTGGGGGAGGGGGGAGGATGCCCGACAGCACTTGTGGCTTTGTGCAGATGGCTGGAAGACTCTGGGATGCTCTCCCCTCTCACCCTTCCTTCCTCACCCGCTGCCTTTGCCTTCTAGTTGGCTACACCATGAACGACCTGATCTTTGAGTGGGTGAAGGAGCAGGAAGCTGTGCAGGTGGCCGAAGGCTTGACGCTCCCTCAGTTCATTTTGCGGGATGAGAAGGACCTGGGCTATTGCACAAAGTCTTACAACACAGGTAACCAGCTTCCCTCCGTCAGATGCTTCCATCGTCCCGGCACAGAATGAGCATCTTCCCACCCGCAATGCTGCCCACTCCTTTGCCACTTGTGCCAATGGGGGGCATCTCACCTCCCAGATGTTTCCTCCTCTTTCTTCTTGATCTCCTGACTCTGCTTTCCCCCCCTTCTTTTAATTTTAAGGATACCAATCTTGTACAGAGTCTTTTTAACTGATGGTATCACATCTGCATATTTGACTGGTTTTTGCAAACCATCCAGGGGAACTTGTCCATGGGCATTCTACGAATGGCACAAATAAATGAAGTAAAGAGGGGAACAACCTCTTTATGAGGAGGAGACATGGAGGCCCCTCCCCCCCAAACAACCTTTGTAACCTCAGCATTGTCTTATTGGTTCTCTATCTATCTATCTATCTATCTATCTATCTATCTATCTATCATCTATCATCTATCTATCTATCTATCTATCTATCTATCTATCTATCTATCTCTATATATATTCAGTTTTTCATCATTAACATCATTCAAACTTAAATTCAGCAATATTTATACCTTTGTGGGATTCTCTAACCCCTGGACTTCCCTCCTCCCCCTTCTGGTTTTCCTCAAATATATTTTTTTAAATTTTGACTGCATCTAATTGCATATATCCAACTTTAATTAAATTTAATTAATTAAATCCCTTACCAGTTAAAAATTACAAGTGCTACATGAATCTTGCTAATGTCTTTAAATTTTTACATGGTTCCTTAATATACTCTATAAATTTATGCCATTCTTTTTTAAATTTACTGTCATCTTGGTGCCTAATCTTCCCATTTCTGCGTAGTCCATCATTTTCTCTATCTACTCTTTCTTGGTTGGCGTTTCCTCTTACTTCCATCTTTGGGCAAAAAGCATTCTTGCAGCTGTCTTTGCATACATAAACAGTCTTTTTAAGTCCTTTGGTATTTCTTCTCCTGTAATGCTGATTTAAAAAAGCTTCCTTTTTTTATTAACAAAAGTTATCTTAAACATTATTTTCAATTCATTATATATCATTTCCCAGAATGCTCTAGCCTTTTTGCACGTCGATTACATGTGTTAGAACGTGCCTTCATTCTCTTTACACTTCCAACATAGGTTGGTAGTATTTTCCTACATTTTTGCTAATCTTGTGGGAGTCAAATACCATCAGCACATCATTTCCACATAGTTTTCTTTCAATGTACAGCATGCTGTAAATTTCAAATACTCCTTCTGTAATCTTTCCCAATCAGCAGTGTCTCATGGGCACGCTCAGGACCGGATTTAGGTTTGATGAGGCCCTAAGGTGCTCCAGAAGGTAATGGGGCCGTTTCTATGTCCAGCTGTCCTTTGTCAACAACAAATTGTTGCTGTTTTTTGTGTTGAATGTATGCTATATGGTCGTTTATGGACCCCATAGGCATCTCAAGCCATTTGCACATAACAAAAAATGTATTTTATCAAAGTCATCGTTGAACTGAAATGCAATTAAGAAGTATATTAATAGTGAAATAATTATTAAGCTCTAACTTAAAATGATTTTTTATTCATAACAAACTTAATAATGCAAACACATTGGCATTTGGCAACAACAAAAGTTCCTTTAGAAACCAATGTACAAAGACTCATAATCTAGTCTCTAGAAACTTGCTATAACATGAAATAATAATTGTAGGTTTTATTTTATGTTTTTTATCTTATATTTTGGAAACGTACATCCAGTTTTTCCCCCTTTAATTTTTTTTGGGGGCCCCAAGAGAGTGGGGCCCTAAACTATAGCTTGTTTAGCTCATACATAAATCCGGCACTGGGCCCACGCTGCCTTTTCCCTTGCAGGGAAGTTCACCTGCATCGAGGTGAAGTTCCACCTGGAGAGGCAGATGGGCTACTACCTGATCCAGATGTACATCCCCAGCCTGCTCATCGTCATCCTTTCCTGGGTCTCCTTTTGGATCAACATGGATGCTGCCCCTGCCCGGGTGGGCCTTGGCATCACCACGGTGCTAACCATGACCACACAGAGCGCGGGCTCCCGGGCGTCTCTGCCAAAGGTTGGTGCTGCCAGGTGGTTTGAAGGGAAAGGGGGAGAAATAGAGATCTCCAAAGGAGGGAGGCAAGTGAGCCTCTCCAGTCCCCAAGATGGCGTCTTGCAAATATTTGTTTCATTATTGCATTCCTCCTGCACCTTTCCCTCCAAGGAGCTCAAAGCCTCATGCGTGGATTTTGAGGAGTAGGAGAGGATGTTCTATTTAGCCACACTCCTTCCTCTTTCTCACTTCTCTGAGAATGCAAATCTCTATTTCAGCAGAGTTAAAATCACCATCCTGTGCAGCTTATCTCTGGAAGCTATTAAGACAAGATTGCATAACCAAAGATACTTTGTCAGGGACAGAAAAAAGGAGAGGTTTATTATTTATTCAACACATCCACCACCCACCTTTTCTCAAGGTAGTGTACATAGTTCCTAGAATCATAGAATTTTTTTATTTTTGCAGAAAAGACAATACCATTATTATAACCAGTTACATTTCCGTACATTATTATATAGATATAAGTGATATTATTATCCTAATATGTATATGCTTATTAAAAACCTACTATATTCTGTATAAACTCATTCGGAGTGTCAATATATTTCTGTGAACAAAGTCTATGTCTACAAGCAATCCATTCATATATTGAAAATGTTGTCATGTTGTCAGTCCATTGACTGAAGAGGATCAGATCTTTATTCTTCCAATGCATCAGTATAGAATTCATCATAGAATCACAGAAATGCAGGGTTGGAAGGGCAATCTAGTCCAACCCCTTGCAATTTAAGAAGGATGATGGAAGGTGTGCAGAGGAGGGCAACCAAGATGATCGAGGGTCTGGAAACCAAGCCTGATGAGGAACGGTTGAAGGAGCTGGGGATGTTTAGCCTGGAAAAAAGGAGAGTGAGAGAAGATTGGATAGCTGTCTTCAACGATCTCAAGGACTGTCCCATGGAAGAGGGAACAAGCTTGTTTCCTCCTTCTCTGGAGGGTAGGACTCGAACCAGTGGTTTCAAGTTGTGAGAAAGGAGGTACTGACTAAACCTCAGGAAGAACTTTCTAGCAGTAAGAGCAGTTCAACAGTGGAAAGGTCTCCCTCGGAAGGTGGTGGGCTCTCCTTCCTTGGAGGTTTCTAAGCAGAGGTTGAGTGGTCATCTGCCATGGATGCTTTGGCTGAGATTCCTGCATTGCAGGGGGTTGGACTAGACTGACCCATGGGAATCCCTTCCAATTCTAGGATAATTTTATTCTAAGACACTGTGGGACATTAGGGTGCTCCTGCTGAGTAGGGGACCTGATCCCCAGGGGGGATGGAGTCTTTCAAGTCAGGCCCTGCCTAGTGACCCACTTCTGAGGGGCCACCCCCTCTCCCTTCCCCCTTTGCAGGTCTCCTACGTCAAAGCCATTGACATCTGGATGGCTGTCTGCCTCCTCTTCGTCTTCGCCGCCTTGCTGGAGTATGCCGCCGTCAACTTCGTCTCCCGCCAGCACAAGGAGTTCATGCGTTTGCGCCGAAGGCAGCGGCGGCAGCAGATGGTGAGTAGGCGGATTGACACCCCCCCTGCCCTGCCCCCCCCACCTTGGCTGTCTTCTTGATGGAAGGGGGCAATTCCCTCGCTGTATTCCCAGCTGCTCTTCTCAGCCCAGTCACAATGGCCATGATCCTGGGTTGGGGAAAGGGAGGGGTGGGCAGGATCAGGGCCTCCCTTCTCATGCGGCAATAGCTGAGCCATCCCTGTCTGCTGGGTTGCTCAACCCCTTCCTAATGGAGCAGGATTGGCCCCACTTGCCCCCCCTCCCAGATTCCTGGCCCAGCTGACCCTGAATTTTTGTTGAAAGTCACCCAGGATGTGGTGGGGAGGCCGGGGCTTTGGAGGGGGCTGTAGCTCAAGCTAGCATGTTGAGAAACAGATGGCTCCCAGAAGATATTTCAAGGCCTCCCACCTGTTTTGCAGGTGTTTTTCTGTCATCAGGTTCACCAAATCTGCCCCGAGTCTCTGTAGCAAAAGAAACAAAACAAAACAGGTTTTGAATCTGATTTGACTACATTATCATTGGCTGCTGCCACCAACTCCCAAGAGCTCTCAGGGTCTAGTTGGAGTCTTTCATTCTGAACCATGAGGACAAATCTTTATTTTGAGGGGAAGGGCTGTAGCTCAGTGCCTGCAGAAGGCTAGAGGTACAACTCCCAACGGCTTCTCCAGGGAGGGCCAGGTGTATCAATGCAATTTGTTCTTTTTGGGGCTCCTTTTCAGTCAGCTGAATCACCCAGAAAATCCTCCAGAACCTTCTTTCTCAGTCCAGTTCATCTGTTGGTGAATTCCCATGTGGGAACAAACACCTCGCCCATTCTAGTCCTGCTTAAAGTATTTATTGAAAAATTGACATTACAACTACTGGTCTAAGGAAAATAAAGTAAAACTATGCACAGAGACTCCTTCCTCCTCTCTGCTCTTTAGCTGTCTGGCCAGAGTAACAGCCAAAATTCTCTCATTCAGAGCCTGTCTAATAGAGAAGTCTGTTGCTAAGGAAACCCTGTTGCTGGGGAAGACCTGTTGCTGGGATAAAACTTGTTGCTAGGGGCAAAACTATGCAAGGATCGTTTCAAGCCTGTTTTTAGACTACACTAACAGGGAGAAGATGCTTGATCTAGGAGCTGCTGCCATTCAATGGATGGAGCTGTAAGAACATAAGAATGGGGGACAACCTGGCTTGCCAGTAGTATATGTGAGAAGAACCTAGGGGGTCTTGGTGGACTCCAAGCTTAACGCGACTCAATAGTGAGATGCAGCAGCAAAAAGAGGTTGGGTGGCCATCGATTATGGATGCTTTAGTTGAGATTCCTGCCTTGAATAGGGATGGACCAGCTGATCCTCAGGGTCCCTTCTAACTCTGCGATTCGACGATTCTATGATTCTGTGAGCAGGATGAGATGTTGCCCAGCTGGAGGGAGCATCTCTGAGCAGGTGCAGAGTGCAAATGGCCTTCTCTAGCTGCAGCAAAGCCAGGCACAGACCTAGAATTCAGAGGAAGCACCTTCCTGGGCGTGATGGCAGGGTTCCCAGCTGGGTTTGTACCCCCAGAGATAAAGCTACTGGTCTTTGAGGGTGTCGGTGAGACTGTGTTGCTGCTGCTGCTTCCTCCTTACACCCCTCTCCCCTTCTCCTCACCCCCCTTTTCCTGAGTCATGCGCCCCAGTGCCCACCCCCACTGCAACCATCTCATTTGTAGAGGCCCACACTTTAATAAATGAAATCGTCAGCAAAAGCAAATGTTGAAAGCACATTTTTGAAAGCACATTTGCGTAGCTTGGCTTATTTGGCATCCATCCATTTCTGGGAGTTGCAAGGAAGGGCCAGGAATGCTGAAGGACCCTGGGCAATACTGCTCAGCCCCTTTCTCCTCACCCTCCTTAGCCCATGGCTTTCTTTTGAGACGTCAGCAAGCCTTGACTAAACCCTCCCAGTTCTATATCTGCAGCCTTAAAGGCTGGCCACTTGGCAAGCCGAGACGGAATCATAGAATTGTAGAGTTGGAAGAGACCCCCAGGGATGCAGGAATCTCAGCTCAAGCATCCCTGACAGATGGCCATCCAACCTCTGCTTCAAAACCTCCCACCACCTCCCAAAGGAGTCCACCACCTCCCAAAGGAGTCCATTCCATGATTCAATGGCTCTTCTGATGTTGAGATGGAATCTCCTTCCTTGTCATTTGAATCCATTGGTTCAGGTCCTACCAAGGTGTGTGTGTGTGTGTGTGTGTGTGTGTGTGTGTGTGTGTCTGTAATGATGCTGCCATCCCACAAGCTCCTTCAAAACCTTAACTTTCATCCTCCTCCATTCCCCTCCTCCTCCCTGCCTAACCTGGGAGCTCCTGAATGGCTGGTTTGTGTGAATGTGCCCTCAAAGCCCACACGCCATTTTGAGCCCTTTGTTGGAGGCATTGAGTGTGTGTGTGTGTGTGTGTTTGTGGGAATGAGGGTTGTCCTTGGGTGGAACGGACTCCCTTGGAAAGTGGTGAACTCTCTCTCTCTCTCTCTCGTTGGAGGTTTTGACACAGAGCTTGGATGGCCATCTGCTTGAGTTGAGATTCCTGCATTGCAGAAGGTTGGGCAGGTCCCTTCCAACTCCACAACATTACGGTTCTGTGATTCCAGGCCACCCACCAGGGCCTCTAAGCCCCACTGCCCCATGCCTTTTTGCTGCCATCCTCCAAAGAGGAGAGGGCAGGCCTGCCAGGCACCTGGTGGGTCTCCCCTGTCAGTTCTGTGAAGGCCTCTTGTTGAATGACCTGGGTGTTCTGTGCATGTGTGAGTCCACCCAGAGGACTGTAGTCAACCAAGCTCTCTAAGAGGAGACCTGTTGAGCCAGAGTGAGCCACACCTATGGGCACGGGCTCCTGCCCAGAGTCGCTGTGCGCCAGCCGAACCCTCGGTCATCCACTCTCCTGTTTCTGTTTGATCTGCACTCCCTGCTGGATTGTAAAAGGGTCTGAACAGCCAGACGCCCAGCTTGGAGTCCCTACGGCAGCTGGAGGTCACGCCCAGCAGCGAGTCCACCTGCGAGACCCTCTCTCAATTCGGCAGCACCGACTCCAGGGTAAAAAGCAAGCACACACCCCTTCCCCACCCCCTGACCCCACCCCGCAGGTCTCCTGCTCTCCGCCTGACACCCTTCTCCACGCCAACCCTCGTGTTTTCCCCCTCCCTCCCTTGCACCGCCTTCCCCATTGCCTGTGAGAAACCCACCCTGCAGTGTTGCCCACAAATGCACAGCACCCCCTGTATGTGTGGGAGCAAAGGGTTTTTGCTGGCAGTGGGGTCAGCACACAGCCCAGAAGGAGAGAGGGTTGGATGTGCTGGAAGGGCAGCTGTTATCAGGGCATGCATGCGTTCTGAATGGCACAGACCTCTTCGTCAGTCACACACTATGGAAGCTGGAAATAGAGAAGGCTGCAGCCCCTCTTCACATGCTCTCATGGGATGCGTATAGAAATAAGGAGATAATATATCTGTTAGATATTATCCTTCCTTACTCACATTTGTGAGTTCAGCAGAGCACATCCCCTTTGCTGAAAATAATAATAATAAGGAAGCTGTTGATAAACTAGTGTTAGCCCTTTAATTTAAGCAATCCAGGATGGTTTATCACAGATTGGATTTCCTGGTATTCCTCTTTTTTCTTCATTAAAACAATAAACACACAAAACAGTATTCTTATTAGTAAAGATAGATTTAGGTATTCACCCAGTTTCACAGCAGCAGTCTTGCACCAGGCTTAAAAGGTAGTTACAGACATATATGGTAGTTTAGATTAAAATGGAGCTTGAGCTGTGTCTCATACTCAGCGCATGTCCTACAGCCCTAGTCATTGAAGAGAAGAGATGAGAGAGATTGGAGATCAGGAATCAGAGAAGGAGCAGGCCAAGGACGTGACCAGCTTATATAGGCTGCTCACCTTTACCTGGCTAGAGACAGTGGGAGTGGCTCTCCCAGGGAGGATTTCCTGTAGAGATCCAGCTTCCCCTGTGTTTGCCTTTCTAGCAAACACACCTTGTTGGTTTGACTGCCTTGTAGACATCCCACCTGCTCTGCTGTGGCATGTCTCCGGCATTACTTCGAAAGCAATTGCTTCCCATTAGTTTCAGTCCCCTTGTTCAAGCCACCATCCTTGGAGGAAGGATTTTGGGCTTGAGCCATGATGCAGCAGCATCGAGCCCCCCCCCCATCCTGTAGACAAGACGGAGAACCTTTAAGCCGTGACTACCCCTCCAACGCAATGACCCCAGCTCCCTGGGCTGCTCCCTCCCTTTCTCTTTCCCCAGGAGGAGGAGGTTGTCCGTGAGAGCCGCTTCTACTTCCGGGGCTACGGCCTGGGCCACTGCCTGCAGCACATGAAGGACGGTGGGGCAATGGAAAGTCTTGACATCTACAGGCCACCCCCTCCCACCTCGCTCCTGAGGGAGGACGAGATGCTCCGCAGGCGGTACCTGGACAGGGCCAAGCGCATCGACACCATCTCTCGGGCGGTCTTCCCCTTCACCTTCCTGGTCTTCAACATCTTCTACTGGGTGGTCTACAAAGTGCTTCGCTCAGAGGAGGTCCACCAAGCCACGCCCTGAGCTCTTACCAGAACTCGGAAGCCAAGCCACAAGGACCTTGGGAGCTCATTCTGTCTGGCGTTCACCTTGCAAAGCATGGGGATGTTGACCTCTCTCTCCCCCACGCCCTTCGTGTTTCCTGGACACAAGTTTCCCAGTGCTGGCCAAGAAAGTTGTTGAGCTGCGCATGGCATGAGAAGGCCCAAAGCAAAGCTTGCTCCCACTTCTTCCTCCAGGACCTCCACCACCGGAGCATGGCGTTTAAGGGTGGGGCATGTTTCTCAAAGTGCCCCAGGGATTTTAAGGTGCCCCAGCCTATTGGAGGCACCAGAGTTTCTACCCTAGACCTGTGTTGCTGCTCCTTCGCCCCAGCAAGGAGGTGGGAGAGTCAGTGGGACCCAGTTTCCCAGCTCTGTAGCACAGTGTGCTGCCACTGCCTCCCTTGCCATCTAACCCACAATCCCACCAATACTTAGCCAGCATGGTCCAACAGAGGATCCTTGAGGAGGACATTTCCCAGTCACACAGCATGGTCCTTACATCAGCTGGGCTCCTGCCCTGCATTAGTAGCATGGATATGTCTTGCAAGCAACGTCACTTCCTGCCATCTCCCCAGCACCAACACCACCCATAGATCTGGAAGACCAACCAAACCAGCAGTGGTGCAGGGGGTGGGGGTGGGGAGACTGGGACATGGTGCAGAGATGAAGGTCCTTAAGGACAAGGCAGGTGTGGTCAGTCCTTGATGGTCCAGAACCTGCCCAGAGATGGAGACAAAAGGAAGGCACAAGTAATGCAACTCTATCTCGCTGTGTGTGTGTTTATACTTTTTAGAAATGTTTAACTGCTGCTTGAATGGACTATGGGAGAAATGTTTTGCTGTCCTCATTCAACGCAGTTCGGTTCTTTTTGGGGGGGTGGGTAACATAGTTCTTATTCCTTTTCATCTTTAAGCTGTTTATCATGGTTGCATTGAGATATATCTTTGTTTACATTAGAGCATATGACATGCAACAATTACATAAAATTAAAACAACAATAAACACACAGACAAATGTTTCTGACAAAGTTGTGTCAAAGTGTATATAGCAAGAGTATGACAATTACTACAGATATGAAATGGTGCAAAGTAACAGTGACAATAAGTAAGAGGAATTTTGTATCAATAACAATTAGAATTTATAGGAATTTATAGGAAAGGGGTAGGGGGAAAGTTAAAATATGTCCTTCATGCACGCTAGACTGTGCTGTAAACTTTGGGTACGGTTCTTCCATATGCCTCTTTATTTGTGTAATCAATAAAGTCACATCAGATTGCATAAAAATCATCATGGTTCTTTTGCCCTCTTGCTACTTTTAATTTTTGTGGCAGTTTTTCCAATCCTGTTGTTTTCCAGATTGCATTAGACTATTGGTCCACAACCAACCATTATTTGTAATTATTTCCATGTCTTGGCAACGGTTGTTCTTGCAGCGGTTAATGGATGTGTTATGAGTTATGTGTTTCTAACTTGCAACATATCGTGACTTACAAGTTGAGTAGAGCCAGTCCTGGGGTCCTGGGGTCTGTCTGCCTTGTAATCAAAGATATGCTGGAGACACAGGGCAAGGGAGGGCGTTGCCCAGGGTGTTTTTCCTGAAGGCTTCAGCTCTCCCCAAAACAGGGAGACCGTCTTGAAGTAGAACACAAAAGCACAGGGATTCAGAATCCCGCTCCCTTGGCACCTAAAGAGGGACAGTGTTGGCATGGGATGAGTTTTCCAGAGGAGAGTTCTCCTTAACAGAATAAGGGAAAGCGAAGAAATGGAACGCTCCTAGGCCTATACTGACATCTAGGGACCATTGAGGGAAGTCTGCCTCAGCGCAGGGCAATCTTCTTGAGAGATCAGTACAGTGGTACCTCGGGTTACATACGCTTCAGGTTACATACGCTTCAGGTTACATACTCCGCTAACCCAGAAATAGTGCTTCAGATTAAGAATTTTGCTTCAGGATGAGAACAGAAATCGTGCTCCGGCGATGCGGCGGGAGCAGGAGGCCCCATTAGCTAAAGTGGTGCTTCAGGTTAAGAACAGTTTCAGGTTCAGTACGGACCTCCGGAATGAATTAAGTACTTAACCCGAGGTACCACTGTATACGTTTCTTTTAGACTGCACAATTCTCCCCAACCAGTGGCGTAGGAAGGGGGGGTGCAGTGGGTGTGGTCCGTCCTGGGTGTCATCACTGAGGGGTGTGTGTGACAAAATGGCAAAAATATTGTGTTTTTAAAATAAATTTAAAAAATTTAAAAAATTGGGCTCATGACACTTTTTTGGGGGGAAAATAATATTATTTAAAACGAGTTTAATAACTTCGCCTGACAATTAATTAACCTCAACAAGTCAACACAATACGTATTGAAACTTTTTAGTTCAGTCAAGAAATACAACGAAACATGGCTGAACTCGACGCTGTGTAGTGGAGAGCAAATGGACAAGGAAGGAGAGGGGTGTTTCTTTCCGCCGAAGTCTGTCTCTGTAGAGCGAGACGTAAACAGCCGGTGACTCATCATCACTCAACCTGCAGCCAATCCTATCTGCACCGGGTACCACCTGACCTTGCTACGCCACTGTCCCCCATATCCCGCCTCCTCCACTGAAATATCCTTCGCAGGACTCCCTGTGGAGAGTGAAGGACCCCAAGCCAGTTTGCTCCGCAGTGTTGATAAAACACACTTTTAATATAATGCCCCCCCCCCAATTCTTTTAAGGATCAAGGGAGATATGTTCTGTCTGTTGTCTCCTCCAGTCAAATCGAGGGGTCTCTCCAAAATCTGCCTGTGCCCAGGCCCAAATCTGCCCAAGCCTTGGAAAATCCTAGGCAGCCGTCTCTTGGACTAGAAGTTGTTACATCACTGGCAACCCCGCAAGTACTTTCCACCCCAAGTGAGCTTGTGCGTCACCTGGGCAGGCCCTCTCAACTAAGCATGGAAACGTGCTCCAGTTCACATTTAAAGGTGAACCAACCTAATTCACACTTTCTTGAAGAGCGCGAAAACCAAAAGACAGCCATCTTTGGAATTCTCACTTCTTTGGGTTTTGTAAGCCAGTCCTCTAGCCAAATAATGTGTGTAAAAATGCACATGAGAGGGCAAATAGTGCATATAAAAGTTTATACAGTGGTAACTTGGTTCTCAAACGCCTTGGTTCCCAAACACCAAAACCCCAGAAGTGTTCCGGTTTTTGAACGTTTTTTGGAAGCCGAATGTCCGATGCAGCTGTTGGCTATTGTTTCTGGGGCACCTGCACCAACTAGAAGCTACGTCTTGGTTTTTGAACATTTCAGAAGTCAAATGGACTTCCAGAACAGATTAAGTTCGAGAACCAAGGTACCACCGTATTTGGCACTTTTGTTTTGGCTATTTATTTTGCATTTTTGTTTTTGAGGCTTTTTTGGTTAATTTGTTTTTGTGACTGTGTGGAACCCAGTTCAACCACTGATTGATTGATTGATTGATTGATTCATTGTGTGACTGCGGAAATGGATAAAAGCCCCCCATCCAAACAATGACTATCATCAGCGCAGGTAAGAATTTTTTTTAAAAAATCATCTACAATACTTTCTTATTCATTTTAGTTGTACAATACATTGATTATTGCTTTCATTTTATGGATCAATGGTCTTGTTAGAGAGTAAAATTCATGTTAAATTGCTGTTTTAGGGGTTGTTGTTAAAAGTCTGGAATGGATTAATCCTTTTTGCATTACTTCCTATGGGAAAGCGTGTCTTGGTTTTGGAACACTTTGGTTTTGGAACGGACTTCCGGAACGGATTAAGTTTGAGAACCAAGGCAAAAATGGAATTGTCAAAAATGGAATAGAGAAATGCATTATTTTAGGAGAAATTGCTTTGCAAGCTTGTGCGTGTTAGACAAACTTTCATACAAATCTATGTATGTTAGGAGTAAATTGAACTAAGATGGGGTGAATTTTCAGCAGGACTTGAAGCAAATATATACTCACAAATTGATGTGGAAATGTGGAGGAGTGGACTTGAGAATTGAAAAATGAGAAATGAAGATAAACCAAAATTTGCCCAGCCCTAACCCCAACCTGAGCTATGGAATACAGGACATCCCTAGTGGGGTGCCATGTATTTATTTATTCTTATTTAGCAAGATACGCACATACCTATGTAATTTAAAATACCGATGAAAACAGACTTTAAAAACATTAAACATATCTGAATTATCAAGATATATTACAAACCAATAGCTTTTTAAAAGCAATGTACCCAATGAAATGCCATGTCTTTGTAGGCTTGCCTGTGGAAAGGAAGTTTAAGCAACGTTTAAAAGAAGCCTGCCCAATGAAGGAGGGAGATTATGTGGCCCTTGTGCAGGGCCGTCTTAAGCATATCCGGCGCCGTGGTGCAAAGATCCCTCCAGCGTCCCCCCCCCCCCGTTTCCCAGAGTTGTTGCCCTTTCCCAGGCCTCTGCAGGGATCGCTCTCCTCCTGAGGAGGCTTGGGAAGGAAGCTGCACGCCCACCAGCCCCATGGTTGAGGGGGCACAGCTGGCGGGTGTGTAGGGAAAGGGGAGGCAAAGCCACGCAGCTCCCCCACTCGCTGGGGCGCCCCTGAGAGGCCAGCACCCTGGCGGAACACGCCACTAAGACCAATGGGAAAGACGACTCTGCACTTGTGAAAAGTCCCAGTTCCGGAGACGGGAGTCGGGCAGGCCACTCCTTCAAGTAAACGGATCCCAAGCTATGGAGGGCTTTGTATACTAATAGTCGCCCCTCTAATTTGGCTGAGTAACAAACCAGAAGTGCAGATTGAAATGCTCTTTGATGGTGTTGAGGGGAAGGATGTAGAGAAACAAGCCTCTCCCTCTTCCTGTTACTGGAGGAATCTCTGTGAAAACAAGACCAGTCATTGGGTATGTTTTTGCTAGAATGAACTTAGTTGAAGATTGAGGAAGTGAGCTTCCCCTGCCTCCGAAACCTCAAATCCGCCTGTTTCCTGTTTCTGTGAGAAAAAACACATAAAGCTGCAAGTGAGTTTCAAATGGAAGCAAGTGTGCAGATAGAGATATCCGCTCTGCCTGCACCTAACTTGCTTCACCGCAAAAACGAACAGGCGTGGACAATGAAGTCCCCTCTCCACAGAGTCCTGGTGTTGCATCTGATGGGAATCTTCACAGGAGACAATCAGGTATGAAAAGGCACCTTGGAGGGTGGAGGAGGGGGCAAAGGTGGGCTTCAGTCCAGAATTCAATCTTAAATCTGGAGTTTGGGTTTCACCAGCCTCCTGTTAACAGGACTGGAGGAACCAGTAGCTGTGGCCAGGAAGGCCAGATCTGGAAGATGAGAAGCCACCAGTGTTGTGTACAGGGTTTCAGGCCAAGGATTTTCCCAGCCATTTCAGGAGATGCCCACCTGGGACCTTCTGCTCTAACACAGGGCTTTGGCCATTCCTCAGACTTGGTCCAGGCATTCTCCAAGGAGGTCAGTCACTGACTGCTAACCTCCAGGGTTGAGGGTGCTATACATTGGCAAGGGCTGGCTTTTGCAAGTATCTAATTGGTCAGTGGGCACTGTAGGTAACTGGATAATAATAATAATAATAATAATAATAATAATAATAAATTTTATTTATATCCCGCCCTCCCCAGCCGAAGCCGGGCTCAGGGCGGCCAACAATAAAACAGTACAAAAATACAGTACAAACAACACTCTAAAATCATTCATTATAAAATTGATTCAAATCAAGCCACTGGCAATCATTGTGCCAGAGCTCCACGAAGATTGCCGAGGGAGGGAGTCAGGCTGTGCCCTGGCCAAAGGCCTGGTGGAACAGCTCTGTCTTGCAGGCCCTGCGGAAAGATGTCAAGTCCCGCAGGGCCCTAGTCTCTAGCGACAGAGCGTTCCACCAGATCGGAGCCACAGACGAAGGAGCCCTGGCTCTAGTTGAGGCCAGCCTAACTTCTCTATGGCCTGGGACCTTCAAGATGTTTTTATTTGAAGACCGTAAGTTTCTCTGTGGGGCATACCAGGAGAGGCGGTCCCGTAGGTACGAGGGTCCTAGGCCGTGTAGGGCTTTAAAGGTTAAAACCAGCACCTTAAACCTGATCCTGTACTCCACCGGGAGCCAGTGCAGCTGGTATAGCACCGGGTGAATGTGGTCTCGCAGCGAAGACCTCGTAAGGAGTCTCGCTGCAGCATTCTGCACCCGCTGGAGTTTCTGGGTCAGTCTCAAGGGCAGCCCCACGTAGAGCGAGTTACAATAATCCAGTCTGGAGGTGACCGTCGTTTGGATCACAGTGGCTAGGTCAGGGCGAGAGAGGTAAGGAGCCAACTGCTTAGCTTGGCGGAGATGGAAAAATGCCGCCTTTGTTATAGCTGCAATCTGCGCCTCCATGGAAAGGGAGGTGTCGAAGATTACACCCAAACTCTTAACGGACGGTGCTGGCACTAATTGCACCCCCGCAAGAGATGGGAGTTGCCCTCCCAATCCCATATCGTCCCGTCCCAGCCACAGGACCTCTGTCTTCGAAGGATTTAGCTTCAACCGGCTCCCACGTAACCATCCAGCCACAGCTTCCAAACATCTGGTCAGTGTGTCTGGGGCCGAGTCAGGATGGCCATCCATCAACAGATAGAGTTGGGTGTCATCAGCATACTGATGGCAACCCAGCCCAAAACTCCGGACAAGCTGGGCGAGGGGGCGCATAAAGATGTTGAAAAGCATCGGGGAGAGTATCGCACCCTGAGGTACTCCACACACCAAGGAGTGGCGTGATGACAATTCCCCCCCAAGCGCCACCCTCTGTCCCCGACCAGAGAGAAACGAGCGCAGCCATTGAAGGACTGTGCCCTGGATCCCCACGTCGGCAAGGCGGTGGTCCAGGAGTTCGTGATCGACCATGTCGAAAGCTGCTGACAGATCTAGAAGAATCAGCAGCCCCGACCCGCCTCGATCCAGCTGTCTACGAAGATCATCTGTTAGGGCAACCAGAGCCGTCTCGGTCCCATGACCCGCGCGGAAGCCGGACTGGAATGGATCCAGAGCCGATGTTTCATCCAGAAACCTACCAAGCTGTTCAGCAACCGCTCTCTCAATCACCTTACCCAGGAACGGAAGATTCGAAACCGGGCGGTAATTGGATAGATCTAAAGGATCTAATGATGTTTTCTTTAAGAGCGGACGCACCACTGCCTCCTTCAGTTCCACAGGGAATGTCCCCGTGCCAAGGGACAAATTGATGATATCCCCCAGGAGGGCCCGCACCTCGTCTGGACACGCTCTAATCAGCCAAGACGGGCACGGGTCGAGAGGACAGGTGGTGGGCTTTCCAGCTCGGAGGAGTCTGTCCACATCGGCTGGGGATATCCGGTCGAAGTGGTCCAGTACTGGACCCGAGGACAGTCGAGGGGCCTCCAGTTCCTTTATTGTATCCAAATTGGCAGGGAGGTCATGGCGGAGCAACAAGACCTTCTCCGCAAAAAAGCTCGCAAATGCCTCACAGCTATGTGCCAAATTGTTATTTAAATTTGGCTGTCCCTCAAGGGACGTTAAAGACCTGATTATACTAAATAATTGCGCCGGGCGAGAGCTAGCGGATGCAATGGAGGCCGAGAAGTAAGACTTCTTAGCAGCCTTCACCGCCATCTCATAGGTTTTCATAAAAGCCCTATAAGATGTTCTTGAGGCTCCGTCACGAGCACCCCGCCATACTCGCTCTAGCCGTCTGAGGTCCCGCTTCATTTTCCAGAGCTCCTCGGTAAACCAGGGAGCCCGGTTTCTGTGGGGTCGCAGAGGGCGCTTAGGTGCGATCTCATCGATGGCTGCCAGGAGCTGGATATTCCAGCCCTCAACAAGCTCAGTCAATGAGTCGCCAGGGGGAGCAAGGTCCCGCAAGGCTTGACGGAATCTATCAGGGTCCATCAGCCTCTGCGGGCGAGCCCAAATCGGCTCACCACCTAAGCAGGGAGGGGGTGGAAAGTCAATCCTGGCTTTCAGAGCGTAGTGATCAGACCATGGCACTTTCATCGAAGGAGACATGATCACATCTATACCTACGCCAAAGATCAAATCCAGCGTGTGGCCTGCTTGATGTGTGGGGCCCGAAACAAACTGGGAGAACCCTAGTGTCGCCATGGAAGACACCAGGTCCAGAGCCTGTGAGGAGGGAGTGGCATCAGCATGGAAGTTGAAGTCTCCCAATACCAATAGGTTAGGGAACTCCAAGGCCCAGCCGGCCACCGCCTCCAGCAGGCCTGACAGGGTGGCTGCTGGTGCGCTAGGTGGCCGGTACACCAGCCAAACAGCCAAGCTCTCCTCGGAGCCCCACACTAGGCCAACACATTCAATGCCGGGGATCGATGGCGATGGTAGAGCCCTGAAAGGACAATCTTCCCGGATTAATAATGCCACCCCTCCCCCCCGGCCCACAGTCCGCGACTGGTGGAGGACGGAGAAACCCGGGGGCGCCATCTCTCGTAAGGTAACTGTTGCCCCTTCACGCACCCAGGTCTCCGTCACACAAGCCAGGTCGACCCCCTGCGAGGTAAAGAAATCTCGCAGGGTGGCGGTTTTGTTGCCTATAGACCTGGCATTGCACAACACCAGTGACGGAGGTGAGTAATCCTTGCTCACCCTACCCTCGTCTCTCGGGATGGGGTGCAGATTGGAAGGGGTACGAGCATATCCATATCTCGATCCCCTTCGCCTATTACATCTGCCCCCACCGCCATACCTCCCTCGCCCCTCCACGGTAGGAATCCCAAGCCTCATAGTGGCCTCCATGGATGGCAATTAATGTTATTCTTTCGCAGCCTAAAACAATAAAAACAAAAACAACCCAGAAAAACAATAAGACAATACAAACAAAAACTACAAAAGTTACAATTTCATCAAAATCTAACAAATTCCCAAGCCCACCCACACATCCATCCCACCCCATATATATATAAAAAAAAAAATCTAAAGGGAAAGGGAAATTTTAAAACATATTAAAACATGTTAAAAAGAACTCTGCACCCCTTCGGGTCCTCCTGGGCAGTAGCAGCATCAGTGGCATCAACCGTCCCTGCGAGGCCCCACCCTGGGCCAGATAGTAAGTGGCAGGAGCAGTCCCTGTGAGGCTTCAGGCCCCGCCTCGGGCCAGATGGTGAGTGGCAGGAAGGAGCAGGGCCCTCAGACACCCACTCAGGAGAATCCTCCTGGGCAGCAGAGCGCAGCAGTCCCTGTGAGGCTTCAGGCCCCGCCCTGGGCCA
>JAXCMG010010406.1:0-57382 GCA_034642415.1 Podarcis siculus
GAAATTGAAATGTGGGGTGGTGGTGTTGAAGTGTGGGAGGAACACAAAAGAAACTCACAGAGAACAGGTTCCATGCTGAAGCTAAGCTTTAATGAAAGGAGGCGGCGCCTTGTCTGGGCTCTCCTATTAATAGCAACAATATTTAGAGCGGCCACTTCCTAGCCCTCCACCAAGAGAGGACCCTCCACCACAGGCAGTGTATCCTCCCACTCGAAGTGGCTCACAGCTGGCAGCAAGGACTGGCCCTGGGATGATCACATTACAGGGAGGTGGCTGGATGACTACTTCACATGGTGGCAGCTGACCGACGCAGCCAACGTTGGCCCCAGAGGTCAGGCCAAGGCTACTCGATGACACTCCTCCACCATAGGACGCCAAGCCCCCTGAGATGCCACCACCGCAAGGGGAGCACAGTGAGCCCAGACTCCCGACCGGGTAGCTGACGCAGGTTGGGGCACAGGATGGGATGCAGCAGGGCTGGCAGGATGAGACGAAGCCACAAGACATCTTGGAGGGATGGAGCTGGGTCTGAAAGGACAGGTTGCGGTTTTGAGGATGGGTAAAACATTTTGAGAAATTGTATCAGCAGCAGCACCTGCTTTGTAAACATCTTTCAGTCCCCCCCCCAACCCTCTTACAATCAACAGTTTATCATTTATTTTAAGAAAAACCAATAAATGATCACCAACACCAGCAAGGTCTGGGAGATATATAGTGCAAAGATGAAAATATTAAGACATAATAAGCAATTCAATTAAAAACCTATCATCAATGAATCCAAACCAGCAATACTGGAACAGTGGTGGTGTCACTGGGGTGGCAAATGAAGTGACCTTGAAGGGCAGCTTTCTTTACTGGAATGCCAGCCCCACTGAGCTCTGTCTGCCTGCCTTATTATTAACTTTGAGGAAGGATCTAAAACCATTCCTGTCTGCCCAGGCATTTGGTGTCTGAGAAATCTATTTCAGGCAACCCTGAAATTATTACTTGGGTGCATGTGATTTTTTATTTTTTTTTAGACTTTAGCTACATTTCTGGGTCTTCTCTCTTTTTACCATTAGCCCTCCCTCACAACTACTGCTGCCAATGTACAATATTGAGATGATGACGCTCAACTAACTTTCTACCTCATTTCCCCTGGTTCACTCCTTGGTCTCTCAAGGTAAGTCAGGAAAAGAGCCCTGTTCAAAGCCCTGGAGAGCTACAACCAGTCTGTGTAGACCAGGAATGAAGTAACCTCTGAGACCTTCCAGATGCTAATGAACTCCAACATCCATCAGCTCTGGATGGCAGGGCCAAGGGCAAAGGCTGATGGGTGCTGTAGACCAGCTGCTCCTGAAGAACCAAAGATGTTCCCTAGCCATGGCATAGACAATTGTGAACTTGACCCCATGGAAAATACATCTTCCTCAAAATCTAACTCTCTAAAGTTGAGTGCAATATGCTAAACATGATCAGAAAGTAGAAGCAGGTCTAGGTTCAAAGAAGGAGATGGAGAGCATGCAGTTCATATGGAAGAGGCAATAAAAGATGTGAAATTCTCTCACTTACCAAGTTCTCAGTGAAATATTCAGGTGAAGCTGAAGGAGCTGATGGAAGCATCACGACTCAAAGGTCCTTTTATATGGTTTAAGGAGAGCAA
Source organism: Podarcis siculus (assembly GCA_034642415.1). Classification (NCBI taxonomy): domain Eukaryota; kingdom Metazoa; phylum Chordata; class Lepidosauria; order Squamata; family Lacertidae; genus Podarcis; species Podarcis siculus. The sequence continues at coordinate 1,643 of JAXCMG010010406.1, forward strand.
GTCCCTCCTTTGAAGCCTAAAATGTCTACAGGTGTTGTACGCCCCAAGGAGCTTAGTAGTTAATCTAACCTGTTTTTATGCAAACGTTCCAAATCTGACCTGTGTTTATTACCTTCATATTATACACTGCCAATCCTCTTTCATCATCTAGCTGTTAATAACTGTGATTTAGTGCACTTTAAAAAATTGTTATTTTCCTCCTTTTCATACACATGCCAAGGCTGCGAGCTCCCAGTGAACTGTATCCTAGAGGTGTTTGTAAACTCCACCCTCCCATTCTGGGACAGTTTCCTTTATTTTACAGAAGTCCTTTTTCATTTCTCTTAAAATTCCTACAGATGTTAACTTTAAACCAAATCTACCAAATTAAACTCAAGGGGCAAGTGGGGTGCCACTGGGTTCTATCCTGGACCCGTTGATGTTCAACGTCTTTATAAAGGAGTTTATAAAGGAGTTTTCAGACCCAGCTCCATCCCTCCAAGACGTCTTGTGGCTACATCACATCCTGTCAGAGTCTGCTGTATCCCAATGTGTGTCCCATCTAGTGTCAGCTACCTGGTCGGTGGTCTAGGCTCACTATGTTCAGAACTGCTTCTAATGTGTTATTTTGTGAGAAAATGCTTTTTAAAAAATAAGTTATTTTGGACTCTCTTTTTTAAAGAAATAATAATAATCAACTGCTCACAGATTAATGGGAAGCCAGGATGAAAGGAGCACATGCTAGAGCAGCCTTTCTCAACCTTGGGTCCCCAGATGTTTTTGGCCTACAACTCCCATCATCCCTGACCACTGGTCCTGTGAAATAGGGATCATGGGAGTTGTAGGCCAAAAACATCTGGGGACCCAAGGTTGAGAACCACTGTGCTAGAGTGAGATAGATTGAAAACAGATAGATCCATACATTCCCCCAAGTCTCTCCCCATACTGTGTAACATCTTGTGTTATCCAGTACGCGATACTTCTTTGAATATTTTTACCTGTGTTTTGCTCTTCCAATGAGCAGAAGGTGGGGTATACATGATCCCACCTCTCTTATTTAATCATCACAACAACCCTGCAACTTGACTGGACTGTGGGTTGTTGATTCGCCCAGGTTCCCCAGGAAGTTTCATGGCAGAAGTTTCATCTCCTGGGCCCTAGCCCAACACACCAACCAGTGTATCACACAATCTCGTGGTACAGTGGTAGCTTGGTTCTGAAACATTCGAAAACCGAGGACTCAACAGCCGACAGCTAGTTCTCAGGATCTTGCACTCAGCGGAAGCCGCGTGGCATGTTTGACTTCTGAGGCGTGTTTGAAAACCGAAGCATTTACTTCTGAGTTTACAGCATTTGTAAACCAAAATGTCCATCGACGGAGACATTTGAAAACTGAGGTACCACTGTATTATGATGATACTCTGCATATATTTATGTAATGAGTAGAAAGATAGGTAGATACAGACAGATCATCATGGAAGCTTGAAACAATTTTAAAAACAAAAATGCCACAGAAAAATAAAGTAACTTAATTAAACACAACAGGGGAAGTGTGATTCCCCCACCTTTAAGCTCATTCTCAAAGGCAGCTATGATCAAGGATCACTGCCTGGTGTATGACTGAACCTTATTTAGCACCTCCCCTCCCTTTGATTTGATTTGATGGAGGCATAGATTTAAATTCAAATGCTTATACATAAGCTGTCTGAGCTGCTTAGTCGTGTGAAGAGTTGCTTTGATCTCTTTCATATGAGATGGTAGCCACATGCAATTTAAAAAAAAAGGAATGAAGGAGAAAAAATTATCAGATTTATGGACACATCACTCATTAAAGCTGAAGTTAAATGAAAAACAGCAGGTGCTCTTGCTCTGACAACCTTGGCTAGCCTCAGGTCACACAACAGCAGACATCCAAATAATAGGTTGGGTGCTTATTAGCATCAAACCAATCCTCCTTCTTTCTGGCATGTCTGTCTGGGGCTTTGACCAGGACTGGGTGACCTTTCTCAGCTAGGCCCATTCTGCCTTCGCAAATCATGTATCAAATCACCAGCATATGTATTATTTTGCCATGGTGAGCTTACCCAACTTTTTAGGCCCAGGAAGGGCTGCAGGTCAGTGCTAGAGCATGTTTTGCATGCAAACTGTCCCCTTTGCAACCACTGGCATCTCCAGGTAGGACTGAGAAAAGACTCCTAGTTGGCCCAAAAATGGAAACAAGAAGAATTACCTACGATTGAAGAATGGAGGATGAAATTAACGGACTACGCAGAACTTGATAAACTAACAGGAAGGATCCGGAACTGACGAGATCAGAAATTCACTGAGGACTGGACTAAATTTACAGATTATATAGAAAGTATATGTAATGATCAGGCAACGTTTGTAAGTTTTCAAGAAGCTCTGTGAGAATTAATAGTAGAAATATTGTATAAAAAAAAGAATAAGAAAGGTTAAGTTATTATTATAGTGCAATATAAATTAGGGAATGTGAAAGAAGTGATTAAGAAGGAGAATTATCAGACGAGCTGAGGGAAGTCAAAAAAGATGATGTTGGTGATAAAATGGATGTTATTCTTTCTATAATTTTATATTGGAAAATTAATAGAAAATATTTAGAGAGAGAGAGAGAGAGAGAGAGAGAGAGAGAAGACTCCTAGTTGAAACACTGGTGAGCTGCTGCTAGGGTTTCCCTATGTCCAGAATTTCCAATACATAGCTGGGTTTCTGCTGTCTGGAATTGCTGGAACATCTGGGCAAATCTGGACGAATGTCAAGATTTGACATGTTGGCAGTGTAGATGAAAGATGAAAGCGAATTTCCTTAAAATAGCTCAAATTTCACCCAAAAAAAACCACCTCATGTGTCCGAATTTTCACTTTTTGAAATATGGCAACCCTAGCAAGCAACTGCCAAATAATAAAGACCAAAAATGATCAAGAAGGTGTGTCCCATAATCCCCATCCATTATTCATGCTAGCAGGAGAAGATGGGAGTTCCGGTCCCACAATATCTAGAAGTCATCTCACTGGCTACCCTTGGAGTAAAAAATACTGTGCAAGATGAGCAAATAGTATTACTCAATACAAGAAGAAGAAGAAGAAGAAGAAGAAGAAGAAGAAGAAGAAGAAGAAGAAGAAGAAGAAGAAGAAGAAGAAGAAGGAGAAGAGTTTGGATTTGATATCCCGCCTTTCACTCCCTTTAAGGAGTCTCAAAGCTGCTAACATTCTCCTTTCCCTTCCTCCCCCACAACAAACACTCTGTGAGGTGAGTGGGGCTGAGAGACTTCAAAGAAGTGTGACTGGCCCAAGGTCACCCAGCAGCTGCATGTGGAGGAGTGGAGACGCGAACCCGGTTCCCCAGATTAGGAGTCTACTGGCTCTCAATTGTTATAAGGTTTTGTTATAAGGTTTTTTTGGGGGGGCAAGACCTCAAGATTCAACAAAGGGTTCGAATTTCAGCAAACTAATAAATTTGTGAATTTAGCAAGGGCTAGGAATAACACCAGCTAGCTAGTGATGGCTCACAGGGGGTGGGTCGTTGAAGGCTGGTAATGGCTTGGTTTGTTTGATAATGGTAATGCAGCCACAGAACATAAGACTCTCTGCCCAGCACAGAGGGAAAGGGGCAGTGGGCAATGCTGTGGAAAGAGGAGAAGTTGTTTCTGCAAGTGGTTCTGGGAAGAAGGAGGAGGAGGAAATGGCAAGAACACCATGGGGATGGGGTCTGAGGAGGACAAGCCATAACAATGAGGTATGGGCAGCATGGTTCATTCCTCTGCTTGTAGATTCAGGCTTGCTGCTCTTAGAACAACAAAGGTGTCTTTTATGATGTGGATGCCAGGAACTGTCTCCATCTAGGCGCAGGCAAATAAACCTTGCCATGTCGAAGGGGCTTGAATAACTCAGAGAAGCTATGAGCTATGCCATGCAGGGCCACCCAAGATGGACGGTCATAGTGGAGAGTTTTGACCAAACGTGATCCACCTGGAGCAGGAACTGGCAAGCCGCTCCAGTCTCTCTGCCAAGAAAACTCCATGGACAAAGACAACAGGCATATTTCACAAAGACACTGCTATATCTAGTTGTCCAAAAGGAAACACAAGGTAGGCCCAGAGTGGCTGGGGAAACCCAGCCAGATGGGCGGGGTATAAATAATATATTATTCTTAGTATTATTCTCTTGTCACTGCTCGGCAGAGATTGGGGGTGGCATGTACAGTAACACTATTTCTTACAAGCCTAATTTCAACAGAGCAAGGAGCCCCCTCTGAGCAACAGGGAAGGTTTCTGGTGCTTCCTGATCTGTCTTTGTAGCTGGAGGTTCAGGTAGCCTCAGCAGCTAGTGTTGGTTTCTATTTCCCTCACTGAGCAGCAACTGCAGTCACAAGACACTGTTTTGCATTCCACAGTCAGAGTTACTGTTGGATTCCCACGGGAATGGGAGACTGGATGTGACGTACACTGGTTTCCTGTTTTTCACTGTTCTCTCTCGGTGTTCTTTGTTTCCGAGAGTGGTTGCTTCTCTGCTCTCACAGAGGCAAGATGCATGTTTGCATTCTCTCAGCATAGAGTGGAAATAAAGTTAAGAATGTGGCACATACTGCTTATCCTTCTGCTGTGTGGACTACTCTGCTTGGGCTCAAGATAAGATGAGCCTGTATCAGCTTCAGATGGGCCGAAGCTGGTCAAAATCTCACCGCTAGGAGTGTCTTCTACCATCTACATCTGGTATTTCACCTATGGCCTTTCTTGCAAAGGGATAGTCTGGCTATGGTGATCCATCCATTGGTAACTTGAATACCAGATTATTGCAATATGCTACCTCTTGGGCCACTCTTAGGCCTGGTCTGGAGGCTCCAGATGGTACTGGCTCTGGCTACACTGTTGATGGTGACAGACCATTACCAGCACAGAATTCTGGTGGTCAAAAGCTTGTACCACCTGCCTATACACCACCAGGGCAGGTTTAAGGTTCTTGTATTAATTTACAACATCTTCTGAAAACTTGGGAACATGATACTTCAAGGGCTTCCTAGTGCCTCTTATCACTGATCACTGACATCTTTGAGGGAGTCATTGTGGGTGGTCTCATATGACCACTAAGTCCCCCACTTTCCACAACATGCCATTACATGTTGTAATTTACAGATGTGGTGGAAAACTCCTGGCCCGAACAGAACAGATCAGGTGGAGAAAAGTAATTCTCATTTGTGGAGCCTTTGAGAAAGCAGCTACTAAATAGTCCTGCAGGGTTGAAATGGGTCCTGCAATGTCAAAAGCCACAACTGCTGCAAAATGGGCCAGTGAAGAGGCAGGGATGTTGTAGGGATGTTGTCCCGGCTTCCCTAAGCCCTTCTCCCAGGCTGGAGCACTGTTCTATGTGTGCTCCTCATACAACTTCCCATAGCATGTGGCAATCCCCCTCCCTCCTTTGAGAGCAGGCTGGTGATCTCAGAATCATTGGGTTGTACTAAAAGCAGACTCGGTGAACTTAATGGAATGGTCATTCCCATTGATTTCAGTGGGTCTGCTCTGGGTAAGATACAACTCATAGGGGTGGGGAGAACTTGAAAGGGTTTCTATTCCAACCCACAGCCAGTACAGAAATAATCCTACTGCTGTAGTATCCCTAGTCTGGACACCAATAACTACTAATTTCCATAAAATATGCATAGCTATAAACAGTCCTGGGTGGGAGAACTATATCAAAATATTCAGTGATTCAGTTTTCATATTGTTTCAGAAAGTGTGGATTTGATAGATTTGGCTTTAAATGTGTACCTGGTCAATTTTCTCCTGCATCCCTACTTCCACATTAAGCCCCAATAATCTGAAGGACAAGATGTAGTCAGCATACTGTGAAATTGGTGCCCAAATTGTCCTGAAGAAAATAGCCATTGTGACCGACCTTTAAAATTAGTGGTCTGCTTCCAGAAAACTAACCAGCTGTGTGCCACTTAGACTTGTAATAGTCTTCATTGAAAGGAGAAAGCAGGACAGGATGGACACACCCCAAATCCCAGGATTAGGAAAGGGTGGGTGATAATAAACCAGAAGAAACCTGTGATTGGAGCCCTTTGACTGGAGGCAGGCAGCAAATGATAGTGTCAGTGGCCAAGGCTGCCTTCTGGCTCCTACAGAACTTGTATAAAGGCTCTCAACATTGTCCCACACTTCCAACTGCTTCTGTCGCCTCCTCCTGACTTCTTTTCTTCAGCTGTCACAGGTAAATTGGATTTAATTCAACTTTAGTTGAATCTGGTGGGATGTGAGGTGGTGTTCGTAAAGTAATTTAAATTTGTTACTTGCTCTTACACTTCTCAAAATGGACATCATTTTCTGAGGACAACCAACCACCACTACCTCAACAATTGACCCAAACTATCAGGTTTTGGGTCTAACTTAGTGGTTAGAAAAGGTCGTAGCTGGTTTCATAGCTGTTCTTACCTGCCTTCCAAGGAGACATGTACCCAATTACGTCTTGCTCAGAGTAATCCTATTGAAATACATGGTCTTGAGTTAATTATGGCTATTTATTTCAATGGATCTGCTCTGAGTAGGGGTTAGTTGGCAAGAACATTTGATTAACATTGCTCCAAAGTATTTAAACTGGGAGATTGAATGAGTGTAAAGGTGATGAACACTGGCTCTCCAGATGCTGTTGATGGACTCCTACCAGTCTTGACCTGACCATTGGTCATCATGGTTGACTAGGCTCATGGGAGCTAGGGTGAAACAACACCTTTGGTGACACCTGCGTTGCAGGAAGTTGGACTAGATGATCCTGATGGTCCCTTCGAACTCTACAATACTATGATCTTATGAATCTGACCTAGTTAATGTGAAGTTATGTTTAGTAAAGAATTTATATGTACAACTTGTTCTCTTGTTTCCTGAAACAGAATGGACTCTATCCCACTCAGTTCTATTCAGAGTAGAATCATTGAAATCAATGCATCAAAATGAGTCATGTTCATAAAGTTCAGTGGGTCTACTCTGAGCAGGATGAACTTTGGATGCAACCCTATGTTTGTTTTCATGGTCAATTTCCCCCCCCTTTCTTTTCCTTAAAAAGAACAAAAACAACTGGTCCCCCGGCCAATGGATCTCTATTTCTTGAGTTTAAGTTGGCCAGAAAGTTGGTGTATCCATCTATGCATTCTTCTTCTTCATCCCACACTAGGCCCAGATCTACCCAACCTTCCACAGCTCTTTCCTCCCCAGCCACCTCCCACAGATCCGCATACCCCACAGCCCCTACCACCCCCATCCAATCCCTTTCACCCTTCCAACTCACCCACGACCCACTCTCCCCTAAGGTTTGAAGAAGTTGGAAGGGTGTTGAGGGAGTTTTCCTCTCCTTTCCTTCAGAGAGTGGTTAGGCTTTGGAGGTCTCCTGTTCCACCCTCTTCTTGCTGACCTCCAATGCCCACCCTGCTGCTCTGTCAATGGGTACTGTGGCCTCCACCAGACACTCCCTTCCTGGATTCTGCTGTCCATCCAGATGTTCCCTCACTGACCTCAGCTATCCAGCCATCACTCTCCCATCTTTTGGTCTCCACTGCCTGCCTGGCCAGTAAGGTTGTCATCATGCTGTCCTTGCAGTGCCAGGTGTTGGTGGCCAAAAGAATTGCAAAGTTTTTTGACACTCCTAGATCTTTATGTGTATATAGGAAGAGTTCTGTTTGCAGATACTTGTGTATTCATTCTCGTTCTGCATATATTGTTCCAGGCTAACCTCCATCTTCTCCAACATGATGTTCTGTTGCCTCCCATCATGTGCCATTCCATGTGGACCCATCTATCCAGTTAGCAGCTACCAACCCTCTGCTGTCCAAACCTGCTCATTTCCATGTGGACCCATCGCTCCACTGTGTGCCCAGCCTTCCTGTTCCCCATCCTGTGCCATTCCTTGTGGTCCCATCTATCCAGTAAGCAGCTGCCAGCCATCGTGTTCCCCATCCTGTGCCATTCCTTGTGGTCCCATCTATCCAGTAAGCAGCTGCCAGCCGTCGTGTTCCCCATCCTGTGCCATTCCTTGTGGTCCCATCTATCCAGTAAGCAGCTGCCAGCCCTCTGCTGTCCAAACCTGCTCTATTCCATGTAGACCCATTGCTCCACTGTGTGCCCAGCCTTCGTGTTCTCCATCCTGTACCATTCCTTGTGGTCCTATCTATCCAGTAAGCAACTGCCAGCCGTCATGTTCTCCATCCTGTGTCATTCCAAGTGGGCCCATCTGCCCAATTAGCAGCTGCCAGCCTTCCTGTTCTCCGTCCTGTGCCATTCCTTGTGGCCCCATCTATCCAGTTAGCAGATGCCAGCCTTCTTGTTCTCCGTCCTGTGCCATTCCTTGTGGACCAATCTATCCAGTTAGCAGCTGCCAGCCTTCCTGTTCTCCATCCTGTGCCATTCCTTGTGGTCCCATCTATCCAGCTAGCAGGTCCCAGCCTTCCTGCATCCCAATTAGTATTTGCAATCCCCATTGTTCCCCTTGCTAAAACACCAAGGAACCACTCCGCTGGTGTGCAATCATGTTGGGAATCAATAGTTATGGTACAGATTCAGATTTGGGTACTGGGTACCCAAAATGCTGAGCATTCACAATTCTAGCTGAAGTTGGCTCTGTGTCTGCACAGCATCTTTCATGCTCAGTCTGGCAATGATCTTTCACTCTTTTGTTTTTGAAAATTCCCTTTGCCAGCTTGCAAGATAGCTCTCTTTAGCCAAGGAGGCTTGACACATTGTGGTCGGTTTTCCCTGTCAAAGGAGTCATGTCTGCACTCCCAGTGCAAATAGTAGATTCAGCTCACCCACTGCTCATGTCTTTTCATTGCTTTTGATGTGGTATCTTCTTGAAAATTGGTCTTGATCTGTTCACTTCATCCTTGCTTCTCAATAAAGTCTACTCTATGCAAGGAAAGATTTGTCTCCTGGTCTCTTTTAATTTCCTTGTTATAAAATTCAGTACCAACAGAGTCCACCAAGTCTGCGAAATAGATTAATGAAGGGTTGGAAAACCTATCAACCTCCAGGTGTTACTGGACTACAATTACTATCATCTCTGAGCATTGACTATGCTGACAGGGGCTGATGGGAGATGGAGCCCAGCAAAAGAAGAATAGGGATAGCTTCCTTATGCTGAATCAGACCATTGGTTTATGTGTTAGCTATATATGCACAAGGGCAAGTTGGTATTAGGTATCTCAGGTGAGATACCCAGCAGTGGAAGTTGCTTCCAGTACCAGTCACCACATGGAAGCAGGGACGGGTTTACTGTTTCAGAAAGTAAGGCTCAGTAAAACAGTTCTGGACACAGATGCATACAGCTTTTAGGCTTTTCCAGATACAGATATATGCAAATACAGTATAGACAAGTACAATGCATCTCCATTACTCTAAATAAGTCCAGCAATTCAAGATGTGGCACTAGACAAGTAACACTGACTAACTGCAGACTAACAGACAAACGACTGAGATGGCATGCATTAATCACAGATATAGTTGGGGCACTAGGCTGTTACCACAGCAACCGCCTTGGCTGACTTTATTTATTTATTTATTTATTTATTTATTTTATTCAAAATTATAACAAGACATATTTTCCAAAAACATATCCTTCTTCCCCTCCCCATTTTCCCTCCCTTCCCCCCACCCTCCCACACAACCCCCACCCCCCCCCCGACTTTTCTCAGTTCCCGTCTTTGGGTTTTCTGAGACTGCTGTTTTCTGCATGTTACAAAGTTGTATAGATCCTCAAACTATTTAGCTGATTATTATCAATAAAAAGTTTGTGAATGTTTATTCAAAACCTGCCAAGGAGTCCAGTTCGCTTTGTTGCGTCTTCAGATACTTTGTAAAGGGTTCCCATTCATCCTTAAAGGTCACAGTTATCCTTGTCCCGTAGCTTATATGTCAGTTTTGCCAGCGCCTTGGCTGACTTTAAACCTGTGATTAGCTAATCCATGGGCTGATTTACGCTCATGAAGGAAACTAATGCCTTCTCATGTCCAGTTACTCCAACACTATCCTGTTGGTGACTTCCTGTTTTGCAGCAAACATGGCATTTGACCTCCCGGACACCAAGGTGCCAGGGAGGGGTCCCAGACAGCAAAAATGTGTGTGTGTGTGTGAGGGGCAAGCCCCTTGTAAATCTTTGAGGGTATCAAAGGGGCACAACCTGTGGTCATCCATTAATGCCTTTTTTATTGTATTTGGAGGTGGAAATCCCCGCCTCCCAGATGAGAAGGTGAGGGCACTGGGGCAGCCTCAGTGAGCTACCATGCTGAGCAGTGGAATACCTTTGAATCTGGACGTAATTGCCAAGCAAAGAGGCATCCCCTGATCAGACCCTGATTTATGCAGCAGGAGAAAATATTGTTCATTTGGAAAGGTTTGGAAAGAAGGAAAGACGCTGGTTTTTGCTTTGTTTGAACAGTGGAAGGAGGGTAGGCAATATCCTTGGGATCTGCCTATCTACCCTCCCCCAAAGCAATGGAATGTAAAGTTTTTGGGAAGAGTGGGCTTTAGATACCTCTCTGTGGCTGATTTATTTTATAACTAAGGATACTCCCCTCACTGGCCCTGCTTTGCCGCTTCCTGGAGTGTTTTTGCCTGGCTGGATTGTGTCCTTGAATATTACCTCCTTGCCTAGGAGGGCTTGGCAGATCCTAACACAAAAAAGCATGCTCACCCTCCTCCTGCAGAGCGGTGCCCCCTTGTGGAGCCAGTGTGGTGTAGTGGTTAAGAGTGGTGGACTCGTAATCTGGTGAACCAGGTTCGCTTCCCCGCTCCTCCACATGCAGCTACTGGGTGACCTTGGGCCAGTCACACTTCTTTGAAGTCTCTCAGCCCCACTCACCTCACAGAGTGTTTGTTGTGGGGGAGGAAGGGAAGAGGAGATGGTTAGCCGCTTTGAGACTCCTGAAGGGGAGTGATAAAGCGGGATATCAAATCCAAACTCCTCCTCCTCTTCTTCTTGACACATTTTCCAACAACAACAACAACAACAACAATAATAATAATAATAATAATAATAATAATAATAATAATAATTTATACCCCGCCCATCTGGCTGGGCCTCCCCAGCCACTCTGGGCGGCTTCCATAAAAACCAAAAATACAGTAAAATATCACACGTTAAAAACTTCCCTGAACAGGGCTGCCTTAAGATGTCTTCTGAATGTCAGGTAGTTGTTTATTGCTTTGACATCTGCTGGAAGGGCGTTCCACAGGGCGGGCGCCACTACCGAGAAGGCCCTCTGCCTGGTTCCCTGTGGCTTTGCTTCTCGCAATGAGGGAACCGCCAGAAGGCCCTCGGCGCTGGACCTCAGTGTCCGGGCAGAACAATGGGGGAGGAGACGCTCCTTCAGATATACTGGACCGAGGCCGTTTAGGGCTTTAAAGGTCAGCACCAACACTTTGAATTGTGCTTGGAAACGTACTGGGAGCCAATGTAGGTCTTTCAGGACCGGTGTTATGTGATCTCGGCGGCCGCTCCCAGTCACCAGTCTAGCTGCCGCATTCTGGATTAATTGCAGTTACCGGGTCACCTTCAAATGTAGCCCCACGTAGAGCGTGTTGCAGTAGTCCAAGCGGGAGATAACCAGAGCATGCACCACTCTGGCAAGACAGTCTGCAGGCAGGTAGGGTCTCAGCCTACGTACCAGATGGAGCTGGTAAACAGCTGCCCTGGACACAGATTTGACCTGTGCCTCCATGGGGAGCTGTGAGTCCAGAATGACTCCCAGGCTGCGCACCTACAACGCTTTTTAAAACTCCATTTCAGGGTCCCTGTGATGGTCCATTGAAGTACCAAAAAGGGCCTTAGCTCTGCATGAGAAATTCTCCTTTGCCTTTTTCTTTCTTCCCTGCACTGCCTATTAACCTATTTCCTGAATTTACCCTATCTCTAGTTTTGTAATTGTATCCAAGTATTTTTTTGTAATTGTATCCAGGTAATTTTAAATTGTATCTAGTTTTCTTTCTTTCTTGTAATTGTTTCTTCACTACTTGTAAATGTGAATCCCTAAGGCAGGAGTCAGCAAACTTTTTCAGCAGGGGGCCGGTCCACTGTCCATCAGACCTTGTGGGGGGCCGGACTATATTTTGAAAAAAGAAGAAGAAAAAGAACGAATTCCTATGCCCCACAAATAACCCAGAGATGCATTTAAAATGAAAAGACACATTCTACTCACGTAAAAACACCAGGCAGGCCCCAGAGATGCATTTTAAATAAAAGGACACATTCTACTCATGTAAAAACACGCTGATTCCCAGACCATCCGCAGGCCAGATTTAGAAGGTGATTGGGCCGGATCTGGCCCCCGGGCCTTAGTTTGCCTACCCATGTCTTAATGCGACCCTTATGCAATTGTTACATTTGGTGTCTTTGCAGTGGAACTGACCCCCTTGTACCCTTGCGCCTTATCAGTGTTTGTTCAACTTCTCAGTGAATGTAACTACTTTCAGGAAAATAAGAAGCTCCTATGTAAAAGCAGAGTGAGTCAGAAACTGAGCTGGGTGAGTATTTTGTGCCCCTCTTGTCCCCCTTCTCAGAAACAGAAGGTGTTGGCTGGCTGTCTAGTTGTGTTATAAATATCAACTGGGTCCAAATTATCTTCCTTTGAACATCAAAGAGCCAAGGTGTGAAAATGCAGGCCAGGAAACACCAAGAAAGTTCGTTCTCATTTTAAATATATCTGATCACATCTTGTCACCTTCCGCTGGTCCCTTGTGCTGCACGAGGATATCCATTTTAGATGTTACTTCTCAAAGGTGAAGAATATTGGCTTGGCTCTCACATAAAGTCTCTCAATTTCAGTTTATATTACCGCTGTGCAATCAGGCCAATTTGAACCAAGTGTGAATTGGGTCTATGCAGCTACAAAACGAGCCACAACAATCCACATTGATCAGGAGTGATTTGGACTATTCTAGAGGTCCAAACTCCCAGAAAGCCAGACAGCCAGTCTCCAAAGTGTCGGAAATTTTCCAAATGGCACCTTATAAGGAGAAGACAAGGATGCAGAGAGGGCAGCTGCACGTGGCTCTCTCTGAATGTTAGGAAGTTTGATGGAGTTTGGTCACATTTGGTCAGCTCATCTTTTGTTTATCCATACCAATAACTAGCCTTTCTTGTTACAGGTAGGTATCTGAAGAAGTGTGCATGCACACGAAAGCTCATACCAATAACAAACTTAGTTGGTCTCTAAGGTGCTACTGGAATAATTTTTTTTATTTTGTTTCAGCCTTTCTTATACGTCTGTTTGCTTCCTAATCCTTTCCCATCATAACCCAATCAAGCTCAGTTGCATCTAGTTCTGTAGGCTGTGTCACTTCACTTCTACTCCCCCCTACACATTTTGTCTCTCTTTTTTGTGTTTCATTTACAGCTGCGCATGTATTTCTTAGTATTTTGTCACCTCTGTGTGGGGCTTATCTGCACTGTCTCAAAAATTGGCTTGAAGGTTGCCTGTTTCTTTATTTCTTTTGTGGTATGGGTTTTCCATGTCCAGATGACATACCAGTTTCCCTAGAGATAAGAACAAAACCTTTTTGACCTAACTGATAGTCGTGCACAAAGGTTTTCTTTTTTAGATTAAGTTTGCATTTCATTTAAAGCTGTTTCCTGTGTCTTTACTAATACTTTGTCGTGTGTGTGTGTGTGTGTGTGTGTGAGAGAGAGAGAGAGAGAGAGAGAGATACATAGAGTCTTTTGAGCACATTGTACACAGTGTGTACAGTCCGAAGCATCACACAGAGTGTATAAAGTATAAAGTTTAATTAAAAATACTTCATGGAACAGGCAAAACAGGAGCATGTGGACAGGCATGAACGAACACTAAAATCTTTCTTTCTTTCTTTCTTCTTTTTGCAAACTTTAAAGGTAGCTTGCACAAACCCTATTTGAAATTTGATGGGGAGGGAATGCAATGTCTGCAGATTTCATGCACCTACATCCATCAACGCAGGGTGTGTGTGTGTGTGGCTGTTTTGGTTTCCCAGTGCAAATGAATGCACTGGAATTGAGTTGAACTGGGTCCAAATTGATCCAAAGCAAATCAGGAGCCGAACCAATCTGGGGTGGTCTGGGTTTTCACACCCCTAAGTTATATCTGTTGCTCATGTATACTTAATATAATTAACCACATTTCCAGATCAGTTTGTGGATATTTTTAAGACCTCGTGACAATTCACTAGCATTTTAGAGTGCATTTTTCCTAATTTACCTTTTTTTGCATGTATATGTGGTTTTACAGTCGTTTTTTACTTTGTTCTGAGCTTTTAAATTTTGTAAGTGGTGTTCTTTGTAATAAAATGACTTGACATGCAATTTTCTTAAATATTGACATTTTTGCAAACAATTTTCCCAAATAAAATGCATTATTAATGTCATCCTCCTGTTGTTGTTGGAGTACAACTCCTAGCTTCCCATTTTTAACGAAGAAGATCACCCTGCTTTATTTTATTGATTTGTTTCCTTTATGCATCACTTCCCCTGAAACATCCAAAGCAATTTAACGATAAGAAACATCAACAATAAAAACAGATATAAAAACAATTTCAAATTCAGGTGGGTATAAAAATATCCCCACTCAAAAGGCTTGCTAAAAAGTTCATCAACAGGTCCTGAAAGGACCATAGAGACCTCCTGATGAGATGGTCTCTCCAGAAAAACCATCAAAATTTGTTTATTCTACCTCCTTGCCAAACAAAATATTCCCAGAATACACCTTTAGAAACGAGAAGAGTTCTCTCATCATAATGTTGAAGGTTGCAGGTAGGGACTAAAAAGTGCAAATCAAACATGTCAGACAAATGGATTTTAAAAAGGGAATATTGTGGGATTCACATGGGTCTCCCTCAAAGGACTACAGCAGATTCAGTGCTATTCTTTTCTTCCAAATATGTACACCAAGGTGAGAATTGTGATCTGCACCAAGAGTCCTAGAATTATGATGGTAACTCTCAGGCTTACCCAAGACCTAGGGATGTTTTCTCCTGTAAGGGAAAGAGAAGACGTTGAAGGAGGGAGCCATCAGAAAATATATGGGGATGTCCTACTCCTGATGAGAGCCTCCCAATACCTCCCCCCAAAAGCTATGAACATAAGAACATAAAAGAGCCCTGCTGTTGGGTCAGGCTAATATTGTGGGCCTGCCCTGTCTGCCCCAGTGGTAAACATTGGGGTCAAGCACCCTTCCTCCAGGGTTCTGAGATGGAGAATGTGTGCTCCAGATGGCCTCTGAGAGACCCAAATGTGCTCTGACGTCTTGCAACCTTCGATAGCAGAGCTCAGGTTGGTTTGCAAAGTTCCCAGACTTGTGAATGTTCAGGCACTGGGCTGTCATTTCAGAATGTGAGACTCCACTCAGAGAAAATCCAGGGGGGGGAGAGATCTGCATTAAAAGATTTTGCTATGCCTCTCCGCAATTTGCAGACGGTGAACCCCAATAAATATTTTACTTCCCTGGCCCAGTTTTCTTCTTTTAAAAACATACTTGAGTTAGAGATTTGTTTGTTTATTTATTATTTTATTTATTAAAATTATATACCGCCCTTCATCAAGAGATATCTTTAAAAGACATTTGAAGGCAGCCCTGTTTAGGGAAGTTTTTAACATTGTTTTTAACACTCGATTGGGAGCCGCCCAGAGTGGCTGGGGAAACTCAGCCAGATGGGCGGGGTATAAATAATAAATTATTATTGCTATTATTATATCTCAGGACAGTTCACAGAATAAAACACAAGATGAAACACAAGAAGGCTTGCCAGCTTTGTTCTGGCAAAATACAGAATGGGGTGTGGAGGGGCAGGGCAGTTGGGGGGGCGATTTTTCTTTTCATCTGGTGCTGAAATGACTTCAGAGCAATCCATTACCATCTATTGCAGCCTAATAGTGTGTCCCCTCTGGAATTTATCACACACGTACACACGCATTCGTAAATCTGTCTGTACTTGGCTACCCATAGCATAAATACATGACCAATTCATGACCTTTCACACATCCTTTCAAACACATGCATTTGGAGAGGATCCCTAACTCAGCAGAGAGAGAGAGAGAGGACCTGAAATACAGGATAAAACTGTATCAATACAGGACGTAGCATTTTATATTGAAATATGGAAATCCTGTATTGTACACGGCAGGTGGCAAACCTAAACACAAGCACAGTGGTACCCCGGTTTATGAACAGTCCGGTTTAAGAACGATTTGGTTTACAAACTCCGCAAAACCGGAAATTGTGTCTTGGTCTGAGAACTTTACCTCAGTCTAAGAACCGAATCCGAAAGGTGAAGGGCACCGGTGGCGGCAGGCCTCATTAGGGAAAGCGTGCCTCGGTTTAAGAATGGTTTTGGTTTAAGAATGGACTTCCGGAACGGATTAAGTTCGTAAACTGAGGTACCACTGTAAATATTTAAACCAAAACAACACCCCTTTATCACATACACAGCCCAACAAGACAATGACAAAAATCCACCAACAGCACACAAATCAATACAGTGGTACCTCGGGTTACATACACTTCAGGTTACAGACGCTTCAGGTTACAGACTCCGCTAACCCAGAAATAATACCTTGGGTTAAGAACTTTGCTTCAGGATGAGAAGAGAAATCGCGCGGCGGGAGTGGGAGGTCCCATTAGCTAAAGTGGTGCTTTAGGTTAAGAACAGTTTCAGGTTAAGAACAGACCTCCGGAACGAATTAAGTACATAACCAGAGGTACCACTGTATGGCTAACCTGATACAAAACACCCACCCACCCCACTCAGACATGAAAACAAAGACCACCACAGCCAACCACAAATGAACAACCACACCCATGGCCAACCCCAACCTCTCTCACCACCAAAGGAACACAAGTGAACAGCAGAGAACCGGCACAAGCGGCGCTGACACCAAACCCCACATATATTAAGTATGGTATAATAGAAACATTGCTACCCGACCCCCCCTTTTCCCTTCTTCCTAATGTCTCAACAAATGAAACTGATCTATAAAAAATGTTACTTGGAGGAAAAAAGAGAGAGAGAGAGAGAGACATTGCACATACTTTTGTATACTAAGAAAATCTTTAGAAAAAATACATTAAAAACAACAACCAGTAACCCCTCCAATTCACCCACAGGTTTGCAGCCAACTCACCCCTAGTCTGGCAAATATTGAGCACACTGAAGGAGATGTTCTTCTGATCACCTGGACTGGTGACCAGGCAGGTGAAATTGGGCTCTGAGGAGATGCGCCACCAGGACAAGTGGAGGTCCTTGCCATTATTAGAGAGCTGGAACCAGTCTGACCCAACTTCTATGTCGCTGAGGGGGTTTCCTCTTCTCCAGGAGATGTTAAATTCTCCCTTTCCAGACACCTGACATTGCAAGGTCACATTGCAGCCATATGGAGTATTGGACACATTTCGGGGGAGAATCTTCGGCTCTGGGACCGGCTCTGTGGGGAAATGTAGGGAAAGTTTGTGCCATCGGTGCCACTGACGGGTGTCAATAACAGCCCAGTAAAAAGACAGCAGGGGATGGGAAGGGCTAGGTCCTTTTCCATGCTCAGTTAAGCAACAAACACACACAGGTGAGAAAACAACCACTTACCGTATACAGTGAGGAGGAATGTTTGATCTTGAAAGTGTTGTGTAGCAAAGCTCACGCGAGCCCTGTATGTTCCACTGTCCTCCATCTGCAGATCTTTGATCCTCAGTGTGGTCTCATTGACCATTTCTAGCCGCTGCCCAAATCTGTCTCTTAGATGAGGCCTCTCCAGCTTTCTGCCCCTGGATTCAGCAAACCAGAGTTCCAAACCAGTTTTAAGCTTGAAATCCCATTCAATTTTGTCTACGGTGTCTTCTGAGGGAACGTTCACGTGCAGCAAGACTGATCCTCCTACGGTCCACCTTACCTGATACTGGGGAGGAACCTCTTCTGGATTACATAGAGGCCCTATTTATAAAAGAGAAAGGTGAGGGAGAATGTTTATGACCCAATAAAAATGAAATTGGTATGCTGTTCACAGTCCTCGAAACTTCCATCTGCATTCAGTCGTTACGTTCACCTTTCACACAAAATACCTCCTCACCCAAAGAGCCCTTGCTTCACTTAACCCTTAAAATCTGGCTTTGGTATCCTTATTAACACTGGGAAGGATCGCCCATGCAAAACAAGGAAATCAGCCCCTGGACACATGGAAGGAGGACCCTGAGTCATCCTGGGTCCCATTTGGCTGCAGATGTCCTGCCAGATGTCCTGTCTCACCTGCAGATTGGATAGTCCAAAGCAACAGAATTAGCCAAGTGGTTTTGGACTCCATCTTCTTTGCCAGTGTCCCGTTTCAGAGCTGGAATGGGCTCCACTGTGCATGGCTAAGCCCCTCCTGCTTTGACCACAGCCCCCCAACCGCAGCAGTTTCCGCTTTTTCTTTTGGCCCCTTATCTTCTCTGCGACATCTCACTTCCTTTTAAGGATACAGTATCATAGAAACAATTTACCACCACAATGCCTCCCTTTCTGCACCAGCCTCATGTTATTGATGGAAGTTATTTTGCTGACCAAAACAAGGCCTTTGGCTGATTAAGCTACCTATGGCCTTTTAAATATTATTATTATTATTATTATTATTATTATTATTATTATTATTATTATTATTTATACCCCACTCATCTGGCTGGGTTTCCCCAGCCACTCTGGGTGGCTCACAGCATATATCAGATCATACTGAAACATCAAACATTAAAAACTTCCCGATACAGGGCTGCCTTCAGATATTCTCTACAATAGTTTTTAATCCCCTTGGCATCTTACAGGAGGGCATTCCACAGGGCAGGCACCACCACCGAGAAGGCCCTCTGCCTGGATCTCTGTAACCTCACTTCTCGCAGTGAGGGAACTGCCAGAAGACCCTCGACCCTGGACCTCAATGTCTGGGCTGTATGAGGAGGGAGGAGATGCTCCTTCAGGTGTACTGGGCCAGGGCAATTTAGGGCTTGAAAGGTTTTGTTTGTTACTATGTGCTTTGTGGTTTTATATTCCATACCACCCTGAGATCCTCAGGTGAAACCAGCCCTTTACTCAGAACCAGGAGGACTGGAATCCTGCCTTTTGCAGGATATGGGCCGTCAGTTTCCTCAAGCTGGGCATTTTATTTTATTTATTTAACAAGATTTGAATACTGCTTAGTACAAAAGCAAATGAGGCACTAGGTCCAGTCTCCAGCATCTCAAGGTAAGAACTGGTAATGGCCCCCTGTCTCAAGCCTCTGAAGTGGGGTTCTGAAGTGAAATTTATCTGTGGAACAGTCAGGGCTTAATTTATAAAGTGAGAGGTATCTGGGCCTAACATACCTGCACTTCACACTACCTGTCTTCTGCCTAAGCCAGGGATGGAGGACCTCAAGCTTGGGGGCCAAGTGCCTCTTTGTCTGGCCTTTAATGTCAGGGATGTGGCTGAATCAAGTGCTGGTGAAGTGTCAGAGTCAGGTGATGAAAGATGATGAAAGATTGCCAGTACAAAGAGAGACAGAGTCTGACCCTGGAGATGAAAGATCACAAACAGAGCAGGAGGGGATGGGCTCTACCTCCCTTTCCCAAGAGTTCCCTGACTCAGATAGCGCAGACAAGCGCAGCTTGCATGGAGGGGGAGAGATAGACGGCAGTGGGAGGGTTGCTAGACAACCAGCAGAGAGACAGCAGACCAGAAAGAGATTCTCTTGAAAGTGGGAGGGAATTACTCCCTCCTTCTCCCCAAACTCGGAGAACTGAAAAGGTCAGAATGCAACAGAAGTGCAAAAAGGGAAAGCTGGGCTTTGGTGTCCTTGCTGTGATAAGGGCAGAGACTCAGAGTGACCAACTCGTTGCAATGGCAGCAAGCTGGGAGCTGCCCGCTAGATGTAATTTATAAATAAACGTACCATAAAACTGCCAAAGGGTCATTAATTCTTATCAAGGCTTGCCTGCCTGCCTGAGATCATTACAGCTGAGACATTTCCCTGGCAGTGTTATGGCAATACGCATGACTATAGACATGTCACCCCCCCCCCCTGCCTTCACCTCACCACCCAGATGCATGGGGAATTCTTTATTATTAATAATTAATTTATTATTTATACCCCGCCCATCTGGTTGAGTTTCCCCAGCCACTCTGGGTGGCTCCCAATCAAGTGTTAAAAACAGTACAGTGTTTGAGGTTCTCCTTTCTTTTCAGCCCAGAGAGGTTGAATCTGTGTTGCAACAAATGAGCAATCAAATGCTTATGAGCACACATTGCTTTTTTTTATTTTCCTGGTTGTTGCCTCTTTATTTTTCTTACTTTGACAGAGGAAACCTGGCAGGACCTAGCAGGATCACAAATCTCTTAGGAAGGGGAATAGCTGCATTGGCAATTTCCAGGGTGCCAATGAAATATTGGGTGGTGGGTAGGTAAGCCCCATCCTGCATAATCAGTCACATGACGTGGCACACACATACTGTTTGAATGGCAATACCCATCAACGGGGGATGCGAGGTGGCCCCCACAAATATTTTATTGGGGGTGGTAGTGAAGGGACCTTGGCTTCTATGTCTTCAACCTGTGCCCGTGGCACAACATCCACAAAAGAGACTTTCTTTCCGATACATCTTTTCCACATACAGTGGTACCTCGGGTTACATACGCTTCAGGTTACAGACTCTGCTAACCCAGAAATAGTACCTCGGGTTAAGAACTTTGCTTCAGGATGAGAACAGAAATTGTGCAGCAGTGGCGCAGTGGCAGCAGGAGGCCCCATTAGCTAAAGTGGTGCTTCAGGTTAAGAACAGTTTCAGCTTAAGAACAGACATCTGGAACAAATTAAGTACTTAACCCGAGGTACCACTGTCTGTGTATATGTGTGTGTGTGTATATAAAATTTGTATTAAATTTTCTGTTTTACAATTTAGAGTATTCATTTAAACAAACTTAAAATATCAATGACTTCCCTTCTTCCATGGTTCATTTTGCATAGCATACATCCCTGCATATTTTATATCAACTAAACCGCTCAGTATTCCATTATTACTTCCATCAAAACTTATTTACAGTGTTGAATTTACCTTAATGCTGCCAGCATTTTCAGGTGTACACAATCTCCCCCCCCCCCCATATATTCAATAAACGTTTTCCAATCTTCTCTAAACGTATGTTCTTCTTGTTCTCTTATTCTATATGTTAAGCCTGCAAGCTGCGCATATTCAGTCAGCTTCAGTTGTCGTTCTTCTTCGGTTGGGAATCTCGCTCGTTTTCCATTTGGGGGCTAACAAAACGAGACATCTTTTCCTTACCAGGAAGGCTGCCAGCTGCTGGCTAAATAATAGCAATAATAACAACTGGTGCAGTTGCTTAGTAGGCATCCACAACAGTGCCATGAAGGCTCCTGCACGGTATCCAGAAGCAGTGACTTCCAAAGAGAGGGCGCCCTCTACTGGCCTCTCTCTCTCTCTCTGTCTCTCTCTCTCTCTCTGTGTGTGTCTGTCTGTCTGTCTGTCTGTCTCTGCGCCTCCGCTCCCCACACTGAATGATCGAAGTCTCTGGCAAGAGAGGCGCTGCAGATAAAGGCGTCGAAACGTCCGGAAACATTTCTGGCGTTAATAGGGGAAAGTTGATCAGAAGAGCGGCGTCGAGATGCAGGATCCAGTTCACACTGCCCTGCCATAGCTGTCAACGTTTCCATTTGTTTAAGGGAAATTCCCTCATTCCGAATAGGATTCCTCGCCAGAAAAGGGAAAAGTTGACAGCTATGTGCCCTGCTCCTGGCACACTTCCGCTGCTCTTTTTGGAAAGGTCGTTCTCGGAATAGGGTGCCCCAGCGGTGGAGAATGTCCCGTCCCTCGCCATTAAAACCAAGAGGAGGAGACGCTCCTTGTCGGCACTCCCTGTTGCAAGGAGACGGGAGAAGGGGGGGGGGGGAGAGAGAGAGCCGCGCAGGGACCCGGGCAACTCCGCTCGGTCGCCCCGCCGGGAAGAGCCTCCCTGTTGTAGCTGTTGCTCTTGTTTTGGCAAGTCCTACGATGGAAGGGGGACTCAGTGCTTGTGGGGGACAGAAACTCCTCTCGCAATTTAATTTCTCAACATTATTCATTCATGAGCATAAGACTTTTCTTAATAGCCAGTCTTTGCAAAGAGAGCAATTCTGCTCCTCTCCCACAAAGCATTTGCAACGATACACTTCCATAGAGAAGCAAACGTGACTTTTTCTTGCGGACGTTTCCTGTTCAGAATGTTGCTGTACTTTCTCACACTGAAATAATTCTCACACTGTTTGTCCTGTAGAGCAACAAGACCTGCGCAAGCAGTTGGTGTTTCCAAAGGCTGGGGAAGAGACTAAGCACCATTGTATCTCCCCGACATTTGCCTCTTGCAGTTGCCAGACTCCTCGGGAGAAGGATATGGGAGCCAGCTGTATGCCATCTTCCCCTCCCCTCTGAACTGTATTTAAGCCAGGCTGCCTGGAGTGTAGCAAGACCAGGGCCAGAAACTTCATTCTCCGTTAACTCTTGTGTTGCTTTGTATCCATGTACTAAAGCCTCTGGGTTGTGTTGGGGGGGGTAATATTAAATTTATTCTTTTTTGGCCAAATTGTTTATTTCTGACATTTTTAAAATTTACTGTCATATTCTGTGTTTTGTACATTTGTATTTCCAGTGTTTTCAACGTTTGCTGTGAGCCACTTTGAAGCTGTCCTTCTCAGAGTGGTGAAACAGATGCCACAATGACCACAGGCAGGACCTGAGCTCAACAGCAGCAAGTCTCCCCATTGGTGAGTCCCAGAAACAGCCAGTCTGGTGCATGACTGCCGCGGATGCCTCCCTGCACTTCTGGAGAGATACGATGGTGGATTTTTCTCACAGAAGGCCTCTTCTTCGGACTATTGCTGTACTCTTCCATGGGTAAGGACTTCTCTGCTTTCTCCCTCAAAAAACAAAACCCCCACCTAAATGCTTGGAGGGGGCGCTCGGAGTTTGATTTGTCATGAAGAGGGAAATTATTGGCAATATTGGTTGCTAGCACTCAGGGCCTCCTCTCCCCAGCTGGAACCCTCCAAGAACACCCTTGTTGGCTTCAAAGGGAGCTCCAACAGAAGGCTTTTGAGAGCTCAGTTGTATGTGTGATATTTGTTACTGAGCTGAACTTGGGGGGACAATTTGTGTGTATAATGAAGGTTATCGTCTCCCCTGAAGGTGTGGAGTGAAATGGGATAAAAACACTGGATATGGTGACTGCAAGTCGACCTCGTCTCTAGGGCAGAAATGTTTTCCTGCAGGATTTTTTCCTGTGATATGCCATTCATTAACCAATACAAAATAAATGTCAGATAAGAGCAAGGGTAGGCAACCTAAGGCCCATGGGCCAGATGCAGCTCAATCGCCACCTCAGTCCGGCCCGCAGACAGTCTGGGAATCAGCGTGAGTTTACATGAGTAGAATGTGTCCTTTTATTTGAAATGCATCTCTGGGTTATTTATGGGACATAGGAATTCGTTCATATATTTTTTCCAAAATATAGTCCGGCCCTCCACAAGGTCTGAGGAACGGTGGACCGTCCCAAGGCTAAAAAAGTTTGCTGACCCCTGGTTAAGAGCAAACAGTGAATTAGAAGAGCCAACCAATGAGCAGGAAAAGGCGACTGGGGATCTTGTATCAACAGAGTCAGTTTCTTCTCTGAACTCTGTATTAACTTAACACGGTTTCACACAAAAATGTGCATAATCATTTTTTCCCAAAACACACATGCAGTTGGTTTTTAGATTGCTGCTTAGAATAATTTTTCAGTGGGTTAGAGCTTTCTATGCTGAGTTTTCAGCAGACATTTTGTAAACTGCTTTGAGACTTTCTTACCACAAAGCAGTATATAAATCTTATGAACTGAAATAAACAAACTTTTGTTCCTTGTTTGGGGAAATTCTACTACTTTTTTCAGAATTTTTCCTTGTGACAATTACACAGAGCCAGATGTCCCCCAAAATATGACCAATCGGCAGTTTGAAAAGACTTAAGTGTTTAATCAATTGCCTTTTTTTTTTACAGATGAAGTTCAGACATTACTGAGCAACAATGATACTAATTTCCACCTTTGTTTGTATCTCCTCCCCCACCACCCGCCCCTCAATAGAAGCTTTAAGGCATCCAGTGGGGAATCCAACCCATCAGGTGAATGGGATCCTGGGAGGATCTGTCTCATTTTCTGTCAATGTATCCCAAAGAATAACAATTGAGAAAATTGAATGGGACTTCCGCCCGAAAACTGGTGGTCTGGGCCTTTGGCTTAGTGAAGACAGACATGGGAAACTAGATCACCCAAATCCCACTGAGCGGTTTGGAGAACGGCTAGACATGGCAAACCAGAAAATGCTGAGGATTAAAGACCTGGAGTTGAATGACAGTGGGATATACGCAGCTCGTGTTTGGTTTCCTAAGGCACAGTTTCAAGAACAGAGTTTCAGCCTCACTGTTTATGGTAAGCTGTTATTTTCACTGTCTTGATAAAAGAATAGGATCAACAGCATTTTCTTACATAGGGACTGAGAGGCATGTGGGACATGTGGGACAGAGGCTTCATGTCACTTTCATTTGTGTTCCACAGAGCCAGTGCCAACACCGCAGATAGACCACCAAGGGGAATCCAAGACTCCAGGTGGATGTAATGTGACCTTGCGATGCCACACACCTGGAAGGGAAGAGCTCAGTATCTCCTGGGAAACAGGGGATCCGCACAAGGTCTTAGGAAAGAGTGTGAATCAGTACCAGGTTTCTGACAATGGCCGGGAGCTCCGTGTCTCCTTCTGGAACAGTTCTTTTGACTCCACATTCACCTGCCTGGTCAGCAATCCTGTTGATCAAAAGAGAGCCTCCTTTGACTTGCTCAAGATCTGCCAGAGTGATGAAGGTGAGCAATATATCCTTTCCTTCATTATCCAGAGGAGGTGCTTGTGGTGGTGAATACGCAGACTAGCCCTTAACATCAGGGATTTGAAGAGATGTGTTTGTATTAATAAATGCTGCTCTTCAAATGCTTGTGAGCAGGATCGGACCATACACAGAGCTCCTTGAATACTGATCTGATCCTGTGAATTGCTGCTGCTGCCCCCATCTCCTCCTATTCCTAGCTCAAGACATTGATTCAGGGCAGGCAAGTGTGTCTGACAGGGCACTCACAGCCCAAATCATTGCAATACTAATGGGACAGATTAGCAACACTTGTTTATCTCTTGTTATTTATTCTACTGCTCTCGACCAGGTGTGAGCATGAGGCTCTGAATCTTGGGATCATGGATTCAAGCCACATCTTGGGCCAAAGATTCCTGCAAAGGAGGGGGTTGGACTAGATGACTCTAGTTGCCCCTTCCAACTCTACAATTCTATGATTCTATGAGAGTCAGTCATTCTGTCGGTTGTTATTAGAGTATGTTTTGAGAAACTCTTGTTGTTCATTGCAGGTGGAGAGCTTGGACGTTCGAGATGGATTCTATGGCTTATCCCTTCCCTCATAGTTCTGGTGATAATGGGGATGGGGATGGGGATGTGCTGGAAGATCAGATTAGAAAGGAATAGAAGATCAGATTAGAAAGGAATAGAAGAGGTAGAACCATCTCTATTGATCTTCCCATCTCTCCTGAGATGGGGGCTTCCTGCCAAATATACTGTGAGGGGAATCAGAGCTTACAGGGTTAAACAGCCCAGAGTCCAGCATCCTGCCTACTGAGGGGTGGAGTTCCACATCTGGGGAACTGTTCTTTGTTCTGTATCTGGTTTCAGTTGTGACCGAGAAGGGAGACATTTTGCTGATTTATTAGTGCTGTAAATAAACGCTTCTATATTAGAAAGAAGCTGAGTACAGACTCTGTTTTCTGCATTCTTGCACACACACAGCACCCGCTGTGTTTACTCTGCTATGGTCCAGAGAAGCAGCAATGCAGTGGAAGCCTACCGGACCCTAATTGCACCAAATACCTTTCTTTTGCTTATCCTGAGAGGCAGAGACTGGTCAGTGCCATTGACTAAATAATGTGTCTCATGTTGCATTCCACAGGTGTTCTTTCTGTGAACTCAGAGAGGAGCCACACAGAAGATGGTGATGATGAGCTGAGAAGATCGGTGTGCAAAGGAATGAAGGGTTGATTGGTAGATAATAATACTTAAAGCATCTGATACATTTGAGAGGCATTTATGACGTTATTATTAAAGTTGCAATCTGTTATTTTTGAAGAAACAACAGCAACAGCAGGAACAAGTGGATTTCAAACAAGCCAGTGACCTGATAATGAATGGCAATCAATTTGGCACAACCCATCCCTATGAACCATCTCTACTCATCTGCAGGAAGTTTCTCTTAAAATTATCTTTCACTGGCTCTGGACTCCATCCCATCCAGTCAAAATAAACTCTAGCATCTCTCCCTTATGCTGGAAAGGCTCATATTTCCATGTATGGGGGGAACTCCATGTTGTAATACTCCTTTTGGGAAAAGATGTTTCACACTATTTCCAAAATTATGCAACAATCCCTTCCACCACATCAGCTCTTGCCTTGTTAATATTAGACTCAAATTTAAACAATAACCTCAAATGCAGAGACTTTGTATTTTTACAATTATCAGCAGTACAATTTGCAATAGGCCAATACTGGAAACAACCTATAGAAATCCCCATTGAAATCTGGGTAAATATCTGAATGCCTTACTCACCATAGGAAGGTAATTAAAGGCACTTCAAAATAGACACTTTTGGAGAGACTTTGCTTCCATTCTTTTTCCTTTATAAAATGAGATGGAGTATACTTTTATTCCATGCACAGCATAAGAATCTCTGTGGAGAGGCTACTTGAATTGACAATGCATAAATAAATGTATTGCTTGTGTGCTGTGTGCTGCATATGAAACTTAATAAGAATGTACCACTGGACAAGTTACTGTATTTGTGTGTTGCTCTTGTATTTACATTAAAACAATAAAAAATATTTGGATTAAAAACAACAACAGGCCAGTGACCCAAACCTCCTGATCCAAAGACCTAACAAATGGATTATGGCACAAGGGGAGGCAGGCAGCTTGTGCCAAGATCCTATTCCCATCAGGGGAACATGCATGCCCTTGAGCATGAATAAATTGAGCAGAACTGAACCCTCCCCTCTCCAGCTAGTGAATGGAGATTTCAGCCCTCTGGCTGCAGTGTTCTGCTTCCCACATCCTTCCCCCAGTGAACCCAACAGGATTGCGCTCTCCCCAGCGCAGGTGAGGACCGTTCAGGCTCATGCCCCAGTCCCGGCTCAGCTGGTTCTGGAGGCAGGGAATCCTGTGCAGGCTGGGATTCCTCAGGTTCAGCCTCCGAGTCCGAATCCCAGGCCATCACACCCTGAAGTGTGTGTCCCTTTTTTTGGATTACAACCCATTTTGGGGGGGAGGCCCCATTGGTAAAACAGCTCCTTGGGTTACAACCTGTTTTGCTTTACAACCGGGCCTCCGGAACAGATTATGGTTGTAAACCAAGGTATCACTGTATATTCCTGGCCAGAAATATTCATGAATTTTTTGAGGAGGAGCCACGTGGTCCTTCTCTCCTTTGGTCCATGGATCTTCTCTTCCCTGGGTAAGAAAAACAGAATGCATAGGGTGAAAAGCTATAGGTTTGCTTTGTCATGAAGCGGAAAGTAACGGACAATGATGGGGTCAACTGGAGAATAGGCCCCCTCCCTGAAAGCTCACCACCACCGTAATCTCAAGGTCAATGTGGTTTGGCACCTGCTGGGGGCTCACATTCCACTGACAAGAGCCCTCACCCCACCAGACTTTCTCCTCCTTTCCACCACTGCTTTCACATTCTGGCCAGAGGAGGCTGGGGACAGGGAGGAGTTGCCCATTCAGGATCCCCCAGAAGGACCAGCTAACTGGGACAGACCCTGGGGAGCTCAGTGACCCATCCACGGGGAGGATCCTAGAAATTTCTTAGTGGGGAGGGTTCATTTTGTCCTGTCCAGGCTCCCCATCAGTCACCCTAGTGTGCAGAACTGGCCTTGTCTTCAGAGCTGCCAGAGTCAGGCTCTTGCTCAAGCACTCTGCCTATTGCCCCACTGGCTCCACCTCGGGAGCTGACAGAGGCTGCCCCAGCCTGAGGTCAAGTACAGTGTTGCACCCAACTCTCTCAGCTGTTCTTCATAAAGCTTGATTTCCAGACCCTTGATTATCTTAGTTGCCCCCCGCTGCACATGTTCCAGCTTGTCAATATCCTTCTTAAATTGTGGTGCCCAGAACTGGGCACAGGACTCCTGGAGTGGTCTGACCAAGGCAGAATAAAATGTGACTATTACTTCCCTTGATTTGGACACTAGACTTCTGTTGATGCAGACTAGAATAGCATTAGCTTTTGCTTTTGCTGCTGCATCACACTGTTGACTCCTGTTAAGCTTGTGATCTACTAAGACCCCATAGATCTCTTTCCCTTGTACTACTGGCAAGTCAGGTGTCCCCCATCTAATATTTGTGCTGCTGGTTATTCCTCCTAAATTCTCTCTGAATTGCTATATGGTGCCCCTGCACTTACGCTGCCCATTCTCAGCCACCCACATTTAAATTTTCACACACAAAAATTAACCTGCTCTGTAACCTTTTTTAATTTTAAAAAAACCAGTCCCAGTACACGTGGCGCCCATCCCCTTTGTACAGGCCCAGGTTGCCCCCAAAATGTTCCCCAATTCAGAACAAATGCAAACTCCTCCTCTGAATACTATCATATCACCCACACATCGAGACTGCAAAGCTCTGCTTGTCCATCTGGCCCTGCATATGGAACTGGTAGTACTTCAGAGAAGGCTACCTTGGAGGTCCTGACTTTCAGCATCCTTCCCAGCATCCTAAATTTGGCTTCCAGAATCCCTAGACTACATTTCCCCATGTCACTGGTGCCAACATGCACTGGGGCCACTGATTCCTCTCCAGCGCTGTCTGCCAGGCTATCTAGGCAATGAGCAACATCCACAACCTTTGTTCACGCCATGGTTCATCACGCACCCAACTATATTCTTAACTACCACGATCCCCCAACCCACAGGAGAGGCATCTTCCCACAAGAGGCAGTGAAGACCACCATCCTGGATGGCTTGAAAAGAGGATGAGATACATTTGTGGAGGAGAAGACTGTTGAGGGATACAAGGCAGGATGGCTCTCCTCTGTCTCCTCCACTGGAGGCAGCCATGCTTCTGAATACCAGCTGCTGGAAACCACACAAGGAGAGAGCATCCTGGCGCTCAGGTCCTGCCTGCCAGTTTCCCACAGGCATCCGGCTGGGCATTGTGAGAAGAACAGGATGCCAGGCTAGATGAGCCACTGACAGGCTCTTCTTATGTTCTGACATTCCTGATTAACTCCAGAGGGGAATTAACTCCCCTCTGGAGTTAATACCATACCTCTGGAGTTCGGGGGCCTATGAACATTCCTTTGGGGTTTAATTACATGTGAGTTTTGCTTCTTTGAACCTCTTTCAAGCAAATAAAAATCTGGGCAATTAGAATGCTCTTTGTTGTTGTTAAGTTTGTAACAGCCTCCTCAGTCTCCAAAGCTACTTGCATTTTTCATTGCTTTGGCTCTACCCAGATCGGTCAGAATACTTTTCTTAATAGCCAATCTGTGCAAACAGCAATTCTGCTCCTCCCCTACAATCCACACCCAGCGTTACACTTCCGTAGAGAAGCAAACATGACTTTGTCTTGCAGACGTTTCCTCTTCAGAATGTTGCTGTACTTTCTTCTTGGTAAGTCCCACACCATTTGTTCTGAATAGGAGTAAGATCTGCGCCAGCAGGTGGTTTGTTCAGGAGGTTGGGGAAGAGACTGACTATATCTTTGTTCTTCCTGACATTTGCCTCTTTCAGCTGCCAGACTCCTCTCTCTGGAGTAGGATATGGGAAGGCAGTTGTAAGCCATCTTTCTCTCCCCTCTGAACTGCATTTAAGCCAGGCTGCCTGGAATGTAGGAAGACCTGTGCCAGAAACTTTACTGTGATAAAGCCTCGATGTGTTTTTTGGGGGGAGGGTAATGTTGAATTTATTCTGTGTTTGCCAAATTGTTTATTTCTGTCTTTTTAAAAAATTACTATCATATTCTGTATTTCTTACATTTGTATTTTCAATGCTCTGTATTTTGATGTTTTGAATGTTTGCTGTGAGCCACTTTGGGCACAGCTCGTTGCGGAATAGCAGCATATAAATAAACTCAATCAATTCTAACAGTGGCGTAGCGTGGGGGGTGCAGGGGGGCCAGCCGCACCGGGCGCAACATCTGGGGTTAGGGAAAATCCATGGGTTAGGGGGCGCAAACCCATAGGTTAGGGGGCGCAAATCCATGGGTTAGGGGGTGCAAATTACTTGCCTTGCCCTGGGTGCTGACAACCCACGCTACGCCACTGATTCTAATCAAGAGCGAAGTTATTGAGACAGCTCGTATCGGTTTCTCTTTCACCGCTGATTCTTGCTGGTTTACGAGGGGAGGAACAAAGAGCCCTGAAAGGGGTCAGAAACAATGAAGGGGGAAAACAGTTTTTCTTGGATGAAAAGGGGAGGGAAAGCGAGCACAGACAGCACAGACAGAGGAGGATCTGATCTGCTGGGAAGCTAGAGGAAGTAGACCGTTGTGTTTGAAAATTCATGACGCTTGCAAATGACACCCTGGGCTCGGGCTACGCTTATTAAATGGATGAACAGGATTATTTTAGAGCATCTATCCTGTGCAGAAGAATGAAGTTGTCCTTCTCACAGTGGTGAAACAGATGCCAGAAAGGGAAGCCATCAGGAAGGACCTGAGTGCAACATCAGCAAGCTTCCCATAGTGGCTTCCCAGAAACGGCCAGTTTGGGTCTTCAATGCCAATTATGGCTCTCTGCAATCCACAATCCAGGACTGTGGATTTTTCTCACAGAAGACCTTTTCTCCAGAGTATTGATGTATTCATCTTGAGTAAGGACTTCGCTGCTTTCTCCCTCAAAAAACAAAAGGAGGAGGAGGAGGAGGAGGAGGAGGAGGAGGAGAAGGAGAAACAACTCACCTAAATGCATGGAAGGCGCACTCTGAATTTGATTTGGCATGAAAAGGTAAATTATTGGCAAGATTGTTTGCTTGCACTGAGGGCCTCCTTTCCCCAGGTTGAACCCTCCCAGAACACCCTTGGTGGCTTCAAAGGAATAACCAAGAGAAGGCTTAATTCTTCTTGTCATATTTGTTACTGAGCTGAAGGGGGAGAGACTGCATCTATGATGAAGGTGATCATCTCCCCTGAAGGTGTGGAATGGAATCTCTAGGGCAGTGTTTTTCAACCTTTTTTGGGCAAAGGCACACTTGTTTCATGAAAAAAATCTCGAGGCACACCACCATTAGAAAATGTTTAAAAAATTAACTCTGTGCCTATATTGACTATATATAAAGTAATTCTCTTGAATAGGAATCAAATAAACACAAAGAAAGTATTTTATAATTACTTTATTATGAAATAGTAGGTAAACAGAAATATGAAAAATTATAAAATACTTTATTTTTAAATCTTTTGAATTTTTCAATTTTTCCCATGGCACACCAGGCAACATCTCACGGCACACTAGTGTGCCACGGAACAGTGATTGAAAAACACTGCTCTAGGGCAGAAATGTTTCCCTGAAGGTTTTTTTCCTGTCATGTGTCAGTCATTCACCAATACAAAATAAATGCCAGTAAAGAGGAAACAGTGAATTAGAGGAGCCAACCAATGAGCAGGAAAAGGCGACTGGGGATCCTGGTGGAACAGAGTCTGTTTCTTCTTTGAACTCTGAATAAACTTATCTCAGTTTCACAAAAAATTGTGCATAATCATATTCTCCTGAAACACACATGCAGATTGTTTTTAGATTGCTGCTTAGCATAATTTTTCACTGGGTTAGATCTTTCTGTATTGAGTTTTCAACAGACATTTTGCACAGCTCTGATTATGTAAAGTGCTTTGAGGCTTTATTAAAACCAAGAAGTATAAATCTTGTGAACTGAAATAAATGAACTTTTGTTCCTCGTGAGGGGAAATTCTACTTATTTTTCAGAATTTTTCCTTGAGACAATTACACAAAGCTAGATATTCCTAAAATTTCAGCACTGCAAAGCTTTGAAAAGATTTAAGTGTTTAATCAATTGCTTTTCAGACTTCACTAAAAAACGATAATGATACTAATTATCACCTTTGTTTGTATCTCCTCCCCCACCACCCGCTCCTCACAAGACACTTTTAGCCATGCGGTGGAGAACCCAACCCATCAGGTGAAAGGAATTCTGGGAGGATCAGTCTTGTTTCCTGCCAAGGTATCTCAAGGAATAACAGTGGAGAAAATGGAATGGGACTTCTACCCCCAAAGCGGTGGCCTGGGCTATTGGCTGGGGGAATTCAGCCACGGTAAACTGGAGCACCCAAGTCCCACTGACCGGTTTGGACAACGGCTAGACATGGTGAACGAGACAACACTGAGGATCAAAGACCTGGAGTTGGATGACAGTGGGATCTACAATGCTCGCATCTGGTTTATGAAATCACGGTTTCAAGAACAGAGTTTCAGCCTCACAGTTTATGGTAAGTTATTGCTTTCACTGTTTGGCTCATGGAATAGGATCAGCACCATTTACAACATAGGTACTGGGTGGGACACAAACTTTATGTTGCTTTCAACTGTGTTCAACAGAGCCAGTGCCAACACCACAGATGCTCCATCAAGAGGTATCCAGTACTCTAGAGGGATGCAATGTGACCCTGCAATGTCAGACACCTGGAAGGGAAGAACTCAAGGTCTCCTGGGAAAGAGGGAATCCCCCCAGGGCCTTAGAAAGCAGCCTGGATGAGTTCCAGCTTTCTGATAGTGGGAGGCAGCTCAATGTCTCCTGGCAGACCATACCTTTTGACTCCACATTCACTTGCCTGGTCAGCAACCCTGTCAGTGAAAAGAGAGCCTCAATTGCCTTGTCCCACATCTGCTCAAGTATTGGAGGTGAGCAATGTATCTTTATCCAGAGTTGCTGTTTGGGGTCTTGGGTAGCTTACACCCTATGGGGATTCGAGGAGAGACATTCATATATGCAAGCACCCCTCCTCACATGCTTGTTGACCAGTGTTAGAGCAAATCCAGTCCTGCTTGAAGATTGCCCTGACCCATCTGAATTGCTGCTTCTGCTTCTTCCTCCTCCTCCTACCCCTAGGTAAATAAACTACATTTGGAGCAGGCCAAAGTGAAGGCTGCAGCAATGTCTGACTGCACACAGGATTGTGCTGTGATTCTGGATCCAGCCTTATGGCGACACCACCCAGTAGCCAGCGTGGTGACTTGCAGAGGCTGCCAGACTCTACCCAGCAGCATAATCACTGCCCATTGGGCCTGCTGGCTGGAGCTGATGGAAACTGGAGTCCAGCAACATCTGGAGGGCAACACATTTCTGCCCCTGTTTCAACACCTCTTTTCATGTCTTGCCTTAATCTCACCGGCTTCTTGTATCCTAACGGAAGGTATTTATGTTTTGGAAGTCTGTCCTGGCATTTCATTCATTCTGCTTCTCTCATGTAGGATAATCACTTTGCTTGTTGCTATTGAAGCATTTTCAAGAGTCTCTTATTGCACATTGCAGGTGAGCATATTGGAACCTGGAAGATCCTGCATCTTATTTTTGGTCTCTCTGCAGCTTTTTTGTTGGGAATTGTGACTGTGGTGGCAAAATGCCAGTGGAGAAAAATGCATCAAAGAGGTAGAACCATCTCTATTAATCTTCTTCCCATCTCACCTGGGATTGGGACTCCCTACCAATATGCCTCTGTGTTTAGCATGAGAAGCAGAATTAGGTCAGTGTCATGGAATAAATATTGTTTCTCATGTTACATTCCACAGAAATTGTCCGTAGGCTTCCACACCAGAAGTCAGAAGAGAGGCTCTCACAACTTTTCAGGTAAGATGAGCATGCAAAGCAGGGGTGATGCTAGATAATAACAATGGAAGCAACCAGTATGTCTGGGAAGCATTTATTATGCATAAACATATTTTGAAAGTTGTAATTTGATATTTTTAAAAACCAGTGAAACACAAAACCGAATTCAGGCAGCAGGACTCAGCCATAACTCCTCCTCCTCCTTACCAATCCCCTAATCGAGGGAGAGACAGCCAATCTCTGCAAAGAGCAGCCCAGGTCTGGTTGCAAGAGTGCTTCCAAGCAGCCCCACATTGTTCTTAGGTGGTGTGTGCGTATTCCCA
The DNA here is from genome assembly GCA_034642415.1 of Podarcis siculus. Lineage (NCBI taxonomy): Eukaryota > Metazoa > Chordata > Lepidosauria > Squamata > Lacertidae > Podarcis > Podarcis siculus. The sequence continues at coordinate 35,863 of JAXCMG010010406.1, forward strand.
TCAGGGAAACATCCACACTCAGCCAAACTGAGCAGGACTGAACCCTGGTTCAACCGTCCTGGCTGTGAGGGCCTGGTTTCCCACAGGGAAAGGGCTTTTGAAACAACACTGAACAGGATTGCACCCTTCACTCACCAGCTATCCTGGACTCTTACTAAAATACTAATTTTATCATTAATACAAACTGGACTCATATAATAACTGAAACACAGACTTTACCTTTAATAATGTCACTCCTGGAGTAAGGAAACAGACCACTTTTGTCTATTAAGAATCGGCATCTTCAGCTATGGGGAATGATCCAGGAACCTGTACAACCAAACACTAACCCTAAATACTGGAATGGAGAGATAGGGAAGAGCCCTGTGACCTTTCTTAGGGCACTGCTGAGCCTGGCCAGGGCTCAGTTCATGCCCAGGGTTTAGGTGGGGTCAAATGCTCAGAAACCCTTTTAGGAGTTGCATCTGAGTGTCTCCTGTCATGTTCTGTAGCTGGTTATATTTTTCTCTGCCCCTGCAGATTTCCTGCGTAAGTGAGGAATGTCACATGAGTTCCATACCGCTTTGGAAATCCTGTCTTCCTATCCATTCTGACCCAATAGCAGACACATATAGCTCAGAAGATGAACAGACCAAGGGTTTGGAGGAGCAGGCATGTCTCTTGGAACCAGTGCAAGTGATTGTTTTGAGGCAACATTGACAGTTCACCCGGCACAATGGCCAGAGCTTCCCAGTCAGGAGCAGGGACACCCCCCTCCTCAATAGATGGAGTGCCCCCTTGTCAACAGATGAAGTGCCCCTCCATCATCAGCCAGAGCACCCCCTCATCCTCAGCCAGAGATTTCCCTGTTTGCAGTTGAAGTATCCTCTCCCCAACAGCTGGAACGCCCCCTTGTCAACTGCCAGGTGTCATGGGCAGGATGTTTTGGAGGAGGCACCAGCTGGGGAACCCCCAGGGAAGAAGACTCAGAGCCAGAGGATTTTGGGAGGGATGACAATGAGTGGTTAGAGGGAGAAGAGGGAACAAACTGGGAGGAGGTGTCAGAAGCTGAAGAGGTAACAGGGTTTAATGAGCAGGATGAAACGATGGTAGAGAGGAGTCCAGAATCAGAGGCAGAATCAGAGGCAGAAGAGGAGGCAGGCCGTGAGGTAGAGATGAAGCAAGCTGCTGAAGAAGGCAGGGAGTCTCCCTCTCCTGCTGTGACCAGCTCCCCTCTCCCAAGAACATGAAGAGGAATGAAGACGGTAGAGCAAAGAGAGACAAGCCAGAGCGCCCCCTCAACAGCCAGAGCACACACACAACCCTCATCAGCACCCAAGAACACGGGCGCCTAAGTTCTTTTTGAAAATTTACTTTTATTCAAGATTCTCTTGGTTTATAAAAGTACATACCTTGTCTCATTTTTCAGGTTGCACAGTCTTCTGTTTTTGTAAAGTTTTTATTAGAAATTTCAACATAACATTTTATCAAAAGACATATCACCCTTAGTCCCCCCCCTATTTTTCCCTCCCCCCTCCCGAGAAAGAACCCAACCTCCCCTCCCCCCCCGACTTCCCTCAGCTCCTCTCTCTGGTTTTCCGATACATGTAATTCTCTGCATATTATAAAATTGTAAAGAACCTTAATTTATCTATCCATATGTTCTTAATAATAAATTTGTGAGTATTTATTCAAAACCTGCCAAGGAGTCCAGTTCATTTTGTTGTTTCTTTAAGTACTTTGTAAAAGGTTCCCATTCTTCTTTAAAGTCACAGTTGTCCTTGTCACACAGTTTATGTGTCAGTTTCACCAATTCCGCATAGTCCATCAGTTTCTCTTGCCACAGATCTTTGGTCGGGATTTCCTCATTCTTCCATCCTTGTGCTATTAAGACTCTTGCTGCCGTTGTCACATACATGAAAATGTTCTTGAATTTCCTTGGCAGGTCTTTGCCTACAATCCCTAACAGAAATGCTTCAGGTTTTTTAACAAATGTTAATTGGAACATTTTCCTCAACTCATTATATATCGTTTCCCAAAATTTCTTAATTGTGCTACAGTCCCACCACATATGGTAAAATGTCCCTTCTTTTCCCTTACATTTGCAACACATGTTTGAACTGGTTTTATACATTCTTCCTATCTGCACTGGTGTTATATACCATCCATACATCATTTTCATATAATTTTCTTTCAACAGAGAACAATCTGTAAATTTTAAATCAGTTTTCCACAATCTTTCCCAATCTTCAAACATTATATATCTTGTGCTCATTTAATCATGACTGATTTCACCTCTTCATCTTTTGTTTCCCATTCTAGCAGAATACTATATGCACCTTTCAGCAACTTTACTTTCCCTTCTACAACTTCCTTCTGAAATATGGATGTCGTATAGCTAAATCCTTTCTTTTGGTCTTCTTTATAAATCTCATGTAGTTGCCAATAGTGTAACGAACTCTGAAAATGATCTTTTATTTCTTCATAATCTCTTGATTTTTACAGAGGGGAACCTAAACTGAAATCAATGGAAAATGTAAGGAGCCATGTTATGGACTGGCTACAATATCATCAGTTACATGAAATGTTTGACATAGAAGAAATGGGTTTTTTTTTTTTTTTTTTGGATCAAAGCTCACAATTCGAAAAATAACTTCTACAAAACAAAGAAGAACTTTTATCTAAAATGTACAATCTGTTATTAGATTGGGAAACAAAAGATGAGCTTGTCAAAGCTTCTATGACACATGGAGCAATAGATATAGGATACAACATAGATTTTAATTGTTGGGAAAAACTTTGGAAGAACGATCTGAAGTTTTCAGCATGTTATTCTTTGAAGGATAATTATTTGAAAATGGTTTGCAGATGGTATTTAGCTCCGAGTAGACTTGCTAAGATGTATAAGACTGAATCTGATAAGTGATTATCTGCACTGGAGACGCAATGAGGTTGAGGCAATGTTCTTTCATATGTGGTGGACCTGTAAATGGATAAAAGAGTATTGGGAAAGGATCCATAATGAATTGGGAAAAAATGTTCAAAAGTACCTTTCAAAAAACACACACACCAGAGTCCTTTTGTTGGGGATAGTTCAGATGGAAATTCCCAGGTGTCAAAAAAGGCTATTTATGTTTGCCACTACTGCTGCCTATGTTCTGTTAGCCCAGAAATGGAAAATGAGATAGATACCAACTAGAGAAGAATGGCAACTTAAACTGATGGAATATGCGCAGCTTGCAGACCTAACATATAGAATAAGAGAACAAGAAGAACATACATTTTAAAAAGATTGGAAAATGTTTATTGAATATACTGGAGGCGGGAAGTGTGTACACTTGAAAATGTTGGCAGCATTACAGTAAATTCAACAGTGTAAATAAGTTTTGATGGATGTATTAATGGAATACTGAATGGTTTAGTTTATGTACCATAAATTATACAGGGATCAGAGAGACCAACTTATAAAACACACATGGGGGTACAATCCCAGAAGGAAAACAAACATTTAAAACAATGTACAACAATAAATTTAAAATTTATAAATGCGATAAGCATATAGACACTTAAAACATTAAGATAAGCTACCACAGAGAGATGACCCAGAGTCACCCATGGAACCGAGTTTGGGGATTTTCTTAATGAAGTAGTTTGGGTCAGGGGATGGTCTGCGCCTACAGATCTGTACACAAAAACTAGCGGCCATACGGGTTGTCTTATGTACAGGGATTTATGATATGGAAATTGAACCATGAAAAGAGAAGAAGGGAAGTCATTGATGTTTTAAACTGTAAAACTGAAAACTTAAAAATTACACAGACACAAACAGAGAAATCAGGCATGGCTGTCACTCTCTGGCTTCCGCCACCAGCCTGTTTTTAGCCCAGCTCACACACAGACAACTCTTTTTCACTGCCAGCCAGGTGAGGGAGGGGGCCGACCCATTTGCCCTCTAGCATAAGCAGCTTCCTTTGTTATACTAATGACCTTAATTAATATACTTAGGTGGCAGCTTTGACCCTTGTCCAGTTAATTCAACAATGGAACCCTGGCGCCGTTGCCGGCACTGTTTAGTGTTGGGGTACGTATGGTTCCGCCAGTACTGATGGCCAGGAGGGGTCTTCGGTGGTTCTCGCTCTTGATGGTCCCTTAATGGGATCTCTAGCACCGTCTTCAAGAAGGGTGCCTTCTCCTCCAGGTCCTTGGCTTGTGGGGTGCAATGTTCATTCCCTGAAGATTCTGGGTCTGATACAGAGTCAGAACAGACAGGAGGACAGGATTTCCAGAGTGGTGGGGAACTCGCTGAAACTTCCGTTCTGTCCCAGAAAACCTGCAGGAGCAGAGAGAACCAGAACCAGCTATAGAACATGACAGGAGGGACTCAGATGCAGCTCCTTAAAAAGTCACTGAGGATTTGTACCCACCTAAATAAACTTGGGGAAGAAAGGGGTTCTGGCAAAGCCCAATGGTGCCCAAAGAAAGATCACAGATACCTTCTCTATACAATATTTCCACTCATTTTGGGTTAGCATTTGGTTCTACAGGTTCCTGGATCACTCACCCTAAGTTAGGGTGCGGTTGCCCATTTTTAGCAGACAAAAGGAGGCAGTTTGCTTCTGCTGGCAGTGACATTTTTAAAGTCAAGGTCCATGTCTCAATTATTGTTTCATCTTCCAGTTGGAATTGATGATACAATTAGCATTTTCAAAGGGATCCAGAGTAGCTGCTGAGTGGAGACTGCAATCCTGCTGGGGGCTGTTCTACATGCACCTTTCGCTGTGAAGAAGCAGAATCCTGCAGCCAGAAGGACTGAATGCTCTGCTCACCAGTGGGTGAGAGGAGGGTTTAATCCTGATCAGTCTGACTGTGCATGCATGTTCCCCTGATGGGAACTGGCTCTTTGCAGAGGCTGCCTCCCTCTCCTTCATGAATTGTATGAACTGGATTCTTGTTCACAAAATCCTATGCCATAATACAGGTGAAATGCCATAATAATGCCTTATGCCAGGGGTCAGCAACCTTTTTCAGCCGTGGGCTGGTCCACCGTCCCTCAGAGCATGTGGGGGGCCGGACTATATTTTGAAGAAAAGAATGAACGGATTCCTATGCCCCACAAATAACCCAGAGATGCATTTTAAATAAAAGGACACATTCTACTCATGTAAAAACACACTGATTCCTGGACCGTCTGCGGGCCGGATTTAGAAGGCGATTGGGCTGGATCTGGCCCCTTGGTCTTAGATTGCCTACCCCTGCCTTATGCCATAATAAATTTCCCATTTCCCCCTGGCCTAGGGAATAGGGCCCAGACTCACCCTGAACAGCTTAAACTGGAAGGCCACTGGGACATTGCTGGAACAATTCTTGGATTGGGGCAACTCGCTAAAATGTTCTAAAGTGTTCTAAACGGTTCTAATTTTGGTTCCCCTGTTTCATTTTTTTCAGGTTGGTGTCGGTTAAATGTTTAGTTGGGGTTGGCAGTTACTTTGATTTGGGTATAACTGCAAACTGTTTGTTATTATTGTTGCTGTTGTTGGTTTCTATTAATTTATTGGTTTGTTGGTTGCTTGTATAGGATTCCCCCCCCCCCAATAGTTGATGTTTTGTTGTGTTTTTATATATGTTGTAAGTCACCCAGAGTGGCTGAGGACACCCAGCCAGATGGGCAGGATATAAATTTAAATCAACCAACCAACCTCTTGATCAGTGAGTTGGGTAAGGGAGAGGGGTAGTTGTGGCTTAGTCTTGTTGCCTGTTTGTAATCTGTTTTGTGTGTTGTTGTTTTTCAAAATAAGAACAGATCACAATTGTAACGATTTTATAATTATTAGATCCGAACCATCATCCCTTCACCACTTCACAAGCTCATCTCACCTGATTATCACCATCTTGTTGTGGACTTCTTGCTGAATTCTGGTGTGCAGAAGAGCTCTCCATGTCCTCTGGTATCGACGAGTGAATATCTGAAGAGACGTATTTATTCCATGGCATGGACCAACTTCTGCCTCTCAAAATAAGCAAAAGTAAAGTAAAGGTGTGTTTGACAAGCAGCCTCCATCTCAGGTGAGGCAGGAAACAGACTGAAAGAGATGGCCCTACCTCTTTCCTTCTTTTTGAATTTTCGCTTCCTCCTCCTCCTTTTCCACATCACTGCCGCCACCATCATGATCAGCAACATGACAACTGCAATGGAGATAATGATATGTCTCTGGCGTCTGACCTGTACACCTGCAATGTGCAATGAGAGTCTCTTGAAATATTCTCTAATAACAACCACCAAAGTGACCTTCCTGCATGACTTGGAAGGGTCAGCAAATGTGCCAGTCTGTTCCATTTGTATTGACTTTATTGGATTACTTTGGCACAGAGTTTAGGTCCATCACTTTGGTTTGCATTTCATTTCCCCCTATCGTTTTATTTTTATTTTTCATTTACAAACTGTATTGCAACCAACAATTGCCCAATTCGTTCATGATAAAATAAGGTAAAACACAGAGATTCAGAAGATCACATACCCAGGAAGCCAAAAGCAATTCAACCATTTCTACAAATCACAGAATTGGAGAGGTAGAGGGGACTACGAGGGTCATTTAGTCCAACTCCCTGCAATGCAGGAAGCTTTGGCCCAACTTGGGGCTCAAACCTGAGATTAAGAGTCTCATGCTCTACCAGCTGAACTATCCCACTTAAATGCAGCTATTCCTCCATACACTGACTAGGTCACACTTGCTCACCGTCATTACCTGGGCAAATTTTGAGCAAGTCAAAGGAGGCATTCTTTTGGTCAACAGAATTAGTAAGCAGGCAGGTGAACACCGAGTCTGAAGAGTCTTTTCGCCAGAAGACACGGAGATTCCTTCCACTGTCAGAAAGCTGATACTCGTACAGGCTGTTTCCTAATGCCCTTGGGGGGTTCCCTCTTTTCCATGAGATACTGAACTCTTCCTTTCCAGGTGCCTGGCACTGCAAGGTCACATTGCATCCCTCTGAAGTCTGGGAGACTTCCTGAAAGTGTATCTGTGGTGTTGGCACTGGCTCTGTGAAACACAAATGAAATCAGCATAAGGGTTATGTCCCACCTCTACCAGTACCTTTGAAGGTGACCCGGAAACTACAACTAATCCAGAATGCAGCAGCTAGACTGGTGACTGGTAGTGGCCGCTGAGACCATATAACACCGGTCCTGAGCACAATTCAAAGTGTCGGTGCTGATCTTGAAAGCCCTAAACACCCTCAGCCCAGTATACCTGAAGAAGTGTCTCCACCTCCATCATTGTGCCCGGACACTGAGGTCCAGCTCCAAGGGCCTTCTGGCGGTTCCCTCGCTGCGAGAAGCCAAGTTACAGGGAACCAGGCAGAGGGCCTTCTCAGTAGTGGCACCCGCCCTGTGGAACGCCCTCCCATCAGATGTCAAAGAGAAAAACAACTACCAGACTTTTAGAAGACATGTGAAGTTCAGGGAAGTTTTTAATGTGTGACATTTTAATGTATTTTTGATCTTTGTTGGAACCTGCCCAGAGTGGCTGGGGAAACCTAGACAGATGGGTGGGGTATAAATAATATATTATTATTATTATTGTTATTGTTATTATTATTATTATTATAGGGAAATGGTGCTGATCCCATTCCATGAGCCAAACTGTGAAAGCAAATGGGATCCCCCCCCCTAATTGAGGTTCCTGGTTGTGCACGGGCACACCAAGGGTTAATTTAGTTGGAGGGGTGTAACCCAAGCCCTAACCATAGCCCTGGGGTCACGCGAGGCTGTCTGGGCCAATTGCCTGGAGATGGCGTGATCCCAGGGGCTGCTAAGAACAACAGCACGACTTAATTGGGGGCACTTGCTTCGTGCTGCCGAACACCCACCCTCCCTCCCTTATGTTAGGCAGTGTCACTTTGACCTTGCCATGGTTTGGGTCGCCTGTTTTGGAACAGGGGCTGGGTAGGAATTTTTCCATTGGGCAGTTTGGCTATAGCCACTTGGTTTTCGCCTACCTCCTCAGCAATCGTCACAACTTGCAAGGCGGCGGTTAGGCATTGGCTCATTGAAATGTGGGTGAGGGGAGGTGCGGCCATCACCTGCCCTTCCAGGAACAGGGTATTTGGATCTTGTCCAAAGTCTGCTTGAGGGGCTGGGGCCATGCCAGGACCACAGGAACCCCAGGGTGAGCTTCGGTTGCTCTTCATCGATGTTGCTCCCTCGTTTGGTTTACCCTTTTAGACTACCAGTCAGAATGGTGGAGTCAGCTATAGTTTGGAGCCAATGCCTAAGCCAATACCGCTCACATGGTTGAATTGAATAAAGTTGTGGCCAAAATTTGCCCAAAAACTAAAATAAGTGTCAGTGTGAAGTTATTTCAAGGGGGTGGGATCCTGGGGGCCTTGAAGCGCAATAACGTACCATAAACTGTGAGGCTGAAACTCTGTTCTTGAAACTGTGACTTAGTAAGCCAGATGCGAGCATTGTAGATCCCACTGTCATTCAACTCCACGTCTTTGATCCTCAGTGTTGTCTCGTTCACCATGTCTAGCCGTTGTCCAAACCGGTCAGTGGGACTTGGGTTCTCCAGTTTCCCATGACTGAATTCCCCCAGCCAAAAGCCCAGGCCACCACTTTGGGGGTAAAAGTCCCATTCCATTTTCTCCACTGTTATTCCTTGAGATACATTGGCAGGAAACAAGACTGATCCTCCCAGGATTCCCTTCACCTGATGGGTTGGATTCCCCACTGCATGGCTTACAGTTTCTAGTGAGGGGAGGGTGGTTGGGGAGGAGATTCAAAGGGGAAAATTAGTATCATTATCGTTTTGAGCTCCTTATCCATCTTCCATCATGAGGTCCCAGAGCAGGTTGCAACAATTTAAAATGCAGCATTAAAATGTAATAGGAAGGGGCCTAAAAATTATATTGCAGGTGTCAGTGGTATGGTGAAAGGGTGAATCTTCAACATATAATGGAAACTCTTCAATGAAGGTGCCGGGAGCATCTCTGTGGGGAGGGACACCTACAGTTTAGCAGCCTGCCACAAAGAAGGTCCTCTCCTGGGCTGACTCTCCCCCAAATGTTTGAGGAAGGTGAAACTAGCCTCTCAGGTATTTGGGACCTAAATAAAAGAAAGTTTACAATATCCACTATTAATTTTAACTGTTGCTGAATTGTACGTTGATGCACTGGAAATACCCAACTCACTAGTTAAACATTTACTGCATTCTCCTAGCAGTCCAAACAATGTGGCCCTTTACTGTAAGAGACGGACATTGTTACAAGTCTAAATTTTAATTCCAAAAATCTTTGTTCTCCTATGATAGGCACCTATCTGGTGTCCAGGAACTGGGATGAAGAAAAACTCAGAGAGAAGATTGGTCCATGTGATTAAAATAAAATAATGTGAGGTCTGAACTGCATCTGTAAATAAAGCAATCAATTAAACACTTAAATCTTTTCAAAGCTGTCCCTTCGTCATATTTTGGGGAACATCTGGCTCTGTGTAATTGTCACAAGGAAAACTTCTGAAAAGAAGTAGAATTTCCCTACACAGGGAAATAAGGTTCATTTATTTCAGTTAACAAGCTTTATATACTGCTTGGTTGTAAGAAAGTCTCAAAACAGAATCAGAGCTGTGCAAAATGTCTGTTGAAAACTCAACATAGAAAGCTCTAACCCAGTGAAAAATTATTCGAAGCAGCAATCTAAAAACTATCTGCTTGTGTGTTTCAGGAAAAAATGATCATGCACAATTTTTTGTGAAACCGAGATCAGTTTATACAGAGTTCAGAGAAGCAACTGACTCTGTTCCACCAAGATCCCCAGTCGCCTTTTCCTGCTCATTGGTTGGCTCCTCTAATTCACTGCTTGCTCTTAACTGACATTTATTTTGCATTAGTTAATGACTGACAAAATCCTGCAGGAAAACATTTCTGCCCTAGAGACGAGGTCGACTTGCAGTCATCATATCCTGTGCTTTTATTTCGCTCCACTGCACACCTTCATCATACACGCAGATTATCCCCCCAAGTTCAGCTCAGTAACAAATATCACACACACGATTAAACACTCAAAAGTGTTCTGTTGGAACTTCCTTTGAAGCCAGGGGGAGGTTCCAGCTGGGGAGAGGAGACCCTGAGTGCTTGTAACCAATATTGCCAATAATTTTCCCCTTCCTGACAAATCAGACTCACTGTGCCCCTCCATGCATTTAGGTGGGGTTTCTTTATTTTTGTTTTTGTTTTGTTTTTGAGAGAGAAAGCAGTGAAGTCCTTACCCAAGGAAGAGTACAGCAATAGTCTGAAGAAGAGGTCTTCTGCGAGAAAAGTCCGCCATCGTATCTCTCCAGAGGTGCAGAGAGCCATGAGTGGCAGTGAGGCACCAGACTGGCTGTTTCTGGGACTCACAGGTGGGGAGACTTGCTGCTGTTGAGCTCAGGTCCTGCCTGTGGACTTCCCATTGAGGCATCTGTTTCACCACCATGAGGAGAACAATTTCATTTTTCTGCACAGGATAGATGCTCTAAAATAAGCCTGATCATCCATCATATAAGCATTGCCCGACTACAGAGTCTTATCAGCAAGAGTCTTGAACTTTCAAACACAACGGTCTTCTCCTTCCTTCCTCTCGCTTCCCAGCAAATCAGATCCTCCTCTTCAAACCAGCAAGGCTGTCTGTGCTCGCTCTCCCTCCCCTTCTCATCCAAGCAAAACTGTGTTTCCCCTCCTTTTTTCTGACTCCTCCTTTCACTGCTCTTTCGTCCTCCCCTTATAAACCAGGAAGGACCGGAGGAGGAGGAGAAGGAGGGTGAGCGCTCAGCGTGCCTCTTTGTTGTTAAACACCTGCCTGCGTGCCTGTTAAAGGTTTCTCTTTAGAATAGGTGTTTGATTCTCACCCACATCTGGAGACCACCAACCTTTCGGAGTCTTGCAAAACCCTTGCAAAGGAGAGAAACAGTTGCAAATGTGCAGAAGCAGCAACAGCAGCAGCAGTGGAGACTGTTCCCTGAGGACAAGTGGAACACTGCCTTTGCCAGCTTTAGCCTGTCCTTAGCCTAAGGTTACCAGATTTTTTTTCCAAAAAATCTGGGGACACTTGTTTTATTTTTGAAAAGAGAAAAAAAGTGATTAAAAAAGTTGTGTTGTTTTTTTTTTAAAAAAGAAATAATACCTTCTCTTCTGTGGTCTCCTCTGTCGCGCGGCTTTCCTCTGGGCCCCAGCCTGCTCTCTTGGAGCACTAAGAGTAGGCTCAGGTCAGACCTGGGCTCAGCCTTGCCCTCCCAGTGCTCTCCTACCCCTCCTGCCTAGCAGCAGTGGCAGTAGCGGCGCAGCAAGGTCGGGGCTCCCCTCTTTTTTTCTCCTTCCTCTTTCTCTCTCTTCCTTCTTCTACTCTCCTCCTTCTCCCTGCGTCGGCTCCGAGTTTTTCCTGGCCCCAGAGCACTGCTGGGCAGTTGGCTGGGTGGCCAGGCACTCTCGCTCCTAGCTCAGTTTGGGTCGCGCGTGTGTGTGTGTCAGTTGTTCCAGTTGATGCACCAGGTGTCCCCGATTCTCCCTCAGCAGTGGTGGCGGTGGTCGGAGCCAGCCTGGAAGCGCAATTGGCTCTGGCTGGCTACAGGAACTGCCCGCTGCCATGGTGCCCGCCATTTTGCCTCACCAGAAGTCCCTATATGATGTGTCTTGCGCCATTGAACCAATCACACAACATTCATTCCCTACTAATAAATCTACAACAATTAAAATATAAATCTGGGGACATTAAATGAAATCCGGGGACATTCCGGGGACAGATTTGTAAATCTGGAGACTGTTTCTGGGAAATGGGGACGTCTGGTAACCATACCTTAGCCAGTCCCCACCTCTCTTCTTTTTCACTTTCAACGAGCCCTGGCACTGCATCCTCATTAGTATCTTTGTTACTCTTGTAATTCTCAGTCGGGCGGATTGTCCTACAAACTGAGCTCAGTAACAAAGATTTCTGTCATTGCCCCACTCTCTCCAGGAACTACTCTCCAGGAACTACTCCCAGGAACTACTCCCACTCTCTCCAGGAACTGGGAGCTAGTAACCAAAATCAGCTGCTGTCCTCTTGATTGGTATTGATTGAGTTTATTTATATGCATCTGTTCCTCAATGAGCTGTGCCCAAAGTGGCTTACAGGAAACATGCAATTCATAAAAACAACAACAGAGCACTGGAAATGCAAAATACAGAATATGACAGTAAATTTTAAAAATGACGGAAATGAACAATTTGGCAAACACAAAACAAAATCAATATTACTGCCCCCACCCCACAAAAAAATTCTTGCAACCCAAGAATTAACAGACAATGAAGTTTCTGGCACGGGTCTTGCGACACTCCAAGCAGCCTGGCTTAAATACAGTTCAGAGAGGAGGGGAAGATGGCATACAGCTGGCTCCCAATCCTTCTCCAGAGGAGTCCGGCAGCTGCAGGAGGCAAATGTCAGGGAGGACAATCATGGTCAGTCTCTTCCCCAGCCTCCTGAAAAAACCAGCTGCTGGCACAGGTCTTACTGCTCTTCAGGACAAACAGTGCACGACTTACCCAGAGGAAAGTACAGCAACATTCTGAACAGGAAACGACTGCAATAAAAGGTCGTGTTTGCTTGCTTCTCTGCGGAAGTGTGTCTCTGGGTGTGGAATGTGGGGGAGGAGGAGAATTGCTGTTTGCAAAGACTGGCTATTAAGGAAAGTCTTCTGACAGATCTGGGCGCAGACAAAGCAATGAAAAACGCTGCCAGCTTTTGCAGACTGTTGTGGTTGTTACAAATTTAACAACATGGAAAAGCATTGCAATTGCCCAGATTTTTATCTCCTTGAAAAAAGTTCAAAGAAGCAGAATTCATATGTCACTGAAACCCCCCCAAAGGAATGTTCATATGCCCCCAAACCCCAATTAACTCCAGAGGCAAATCAGGCAAATCAGAACATAAGAAGATCCTGTCAACAGCTCCTCTAGCCTGGCATCCTGTTCTTCTCACAATGGCCAGCCAGATGCCTGTGGGAAAATTCATGAATATTTCTGGTCAGGAATAGAGGGAGCCTCAGATGTGGCTGCTGCTGTTGGAGTTGATTTGTCCTGATTGGTACAGCAACAGGCTCCTGCTTTTATTCCCAGGCATTAGAAATGCTGCAGCCCCAAAGCTCCCTCTGAGAGGGAAAAAGTGTGAAGTAATTGATAAGCTTGTCCAGTCATGCAGGCTGAGAAAGCTGTGAGTTAAAAATAAGAAATGCGCATCAGGTGCCCACACAGAAATTCGGAAATTCAGTGAGTCGGTTGCAGGTCTTGCAGGACGACATGAGGCATTACTTTTTCTGTATCTATGTTCAGTAACCCCTGATTCTTTTAGCATATTGTTTGAATCATAGAATGGAAGAGTTGGAAGGACTCCCAAGGGTCATCTAGTCCAACCCCCTTCAATGCAGGAATCTTAGCTAAACCATCCATGACAGATGAAATCTGCACTTGTCTGAATTTTGCTTTGCTGTTTAGCAGCCGATTAATATGTACAAGCATGCATGTACTAGGAAAATATGTGCACACCAGAGCATGAATGTGTTGTATGCATTGATCATAAAGTGTACCAAGCAATACAAAGTGAAAATAGCACAAAATGACTTAAATTAAGCAAAATTGCTTTGCTAAAATGAAAGGGGGTGAGATGGGACCCCATGGACACCAGGTAAGGTCTCTGTAGGCAAATGTGCCTCTAGGGACTGTAGCCCAGCTTATTTTGAGGGGTTGTGGGGTTAGGGTTTCTCTTTTGTGCTCTCTGTAAGATTTCAGTCAGAGTCAGTCTGCCTCAGTTGTGAGCAGAGTCAGTATGGAATCTCAGTCAAACTGTTTGGAACCATGTTGTTTATGGAGAAGTTTTATTTAACTCAGTAAAGCTCTTATTCTTTAAAACTCTGCATTATTAATTTACGCTGTGAGTCAGTTTATTCAACCATTTACACCTTTCAGACTTCATGGAGGGAGTTCAAGCTCAATAGGAAAAGAGAGGCAAGGCAAGGCACCTGGGTTGAAGGAGCCAGAGACCTCTGCTGTTTCCAGCAACAGGAAGGCTCAAGAGGATTGTCTTATATACTCTGTTTGCGGCTGGTGATGAAGGCATTTCTGGGACTCCTTGCGCTCAAGGAGACCCCTTCCATAGTCACTGGATAAGTTTTGGTATGTTGCTCTCTGTCCTGGTCACAGGACTTTGGGGACAAGTGCTGAAGGCTGCTGGATAGGCTGTATCTCTGGCTCAACTGGCAGCATTGAGAGATCTTCAATGGGTCTTTCCCCTGCAGGACCCTCAATGAATTCCTCAGCAGTGGCTCCTGGAGATGTGCCTGACCTCTCATGTAATGTTCAGTCTCTGAGGGCTCTGTTTCTGAGACTGTACAAGAGGCGAGAGAATGAAAGCATTTTCTGGATTGTGTGGAACAGCTTGAGAATTCCTCTTTCTCCGAGTCAACCTGCAAGGTTGGTTTGTGGGATTCAGTGTTCAATCTGCATTGGAGAGAAAATATGACAGGAGGAACTCTGGGGATGAAACTCCTCAGACAATTTCTGGGCTTTTGGGCCCACCCAAACCCTGGAGAAAACTAAAGTCCTGTCCAAGTCCAGAGTTCTCCAAGGAGGGATACTAATTGGCCTAAAAGCAGGCATCTTCCCTGCACACTGCCTTTCACCAGGAAGCAAGAGGAGGACGACGACCAGGATCAGGGCTGTCTTTAGCAGATGCAGAGGCTTGGGAGTGAAGCTGCATGCCATATAATTGGCACGGTGCAGCTAGCGGGAGTGAAGGGAAGGGGAGGCTTCAGGCAACGCCACACAGCTCCTCCACTTGCTACGGTGCCCCAGAGAGGCCAGCACCCTGGCGCAATGAACCACTAACACCAGTGGCAAAATAAATAAAAAAATCCTTCCAGTAGCACCTTAGAGACCAACTAAGTTTGTTATTGGTATGAGCTCTCGTGTGCATGCACACTTCTTCAGATATACTGAAACAGAAGTCACCAGACCCTTATATCCTATATACTGAGAGGTGTCAGGGAACTGCCTTCAGCTCAGAGGAGAGAGATGGAAGGGCAGTTGTGTTATAGGGAGCCTCTGAAAATCTTGCGAAGCAGTTCCTCTTGCAGCGAGGAGGAAAGCCCCACCTCCAGTTGAGAAGAGGTGCAGGGACCAGGGGATGCTGGGGAGAGCCTCAACACCGAGCCTGAGCAAACCAGAGAGGCGGGATGAACGCCCCTGCCAGCACCCATTCTCCGCAGGAATCTTTGGCGCAGGGAGGAGCGGAAAAGGTTGGGGGTGATGAAACTTTTATGCTGGTGGAGGTACAAAGACCACCACTTCCAGATTCTGCCAGCGACTAAGCCAGACATGAACTTACAACGCTCTTCACTGTAAATAGTTTGCACCAAGAATAAAGCCTGCAAAAGACAGGTCAGAGTCTTGCCTGTTTACTCTTGAGCAACCACACCAGCACCTGACAAGAGGTATATATAAGGGTCTGGTGACTTCTGTTTCAGTGTCTCTGAAGAAGTGTGCATGCACACGAGAACTCATATCAATAACAAACTTAGTTGGTCTCTAAGGTGCTACTGGAAGGAAATTTTTTTTATTTTGTTTCGACCAAGGGAGACCAACACGGCTACCTACCTGTAACTAGAACCAATGGGAAAGACAGCTCTGTGCTGCCTGTCAGTTCTCAAAGCAATACTGAGCTGACAGAGCAGTCTGAAGGAGAACGACCGGGTTTAGACTCTACTCCAGATGAGGAGGGGCTAGCTGCACCAGAGTCTCCTAAGAGCAGAAGGAGGAGCCAGCTCTTGGAGCAACATAAATCCGGAAGGAGGTGGAGGAGGAAGTGGGGAATATCCTGCCTTGGCCAGAAAAGGAATTTAGTTTTGGCAACTGACTGGAGCAGTGAAGGCTGAACTAAGAGAGACCAGACTGCTGTGACCCTGTAATTGCTTAATAAATCTGAAAGTAATAAAGCTGCCAGCGTGCTTTGTCTTGTGTGGGAGAGACGCAATAAACCTGACAGAAAATACAAGAACAACCTATAACTACAGTAACTTCTCCAGTGGTACAGTCTTACTAAGTTTCATATGCAGCACACAGCACACAAGCAATACGTTTATTTATGTATTGACAAATCAAGTAGCCTCTCCACAGAAATTCTTAGGTTGTGGGTGGAATAAAACTATATACAGTGGTGCCCCGCTAGACGAATGCCCCGCTAAACGAAAAACGCGCAAGACGAAAGGGCTTTCTTACATTTTTCTGCTTCGCAAGACGTTTTTTTCTATGGGGCTTACTCGCAAAACGAATTTTTTTCTGTGGTCTCCCTTTTTTTTTTGCCTTTTCTGAAAGGCGCTAAGCTCCTTATCTCTAAAATGCCGCTTATCCGCTAATCCGATAAGCGCTAAAAGCCGCTAAAAGCCTCTTATCAGCTGTTTTACCGCTTATCAGCTGATCGGCTGATAGCGGAGCTCCGCAAGACGAAAATCCCTGCAAGACGAAGGCTCCCGCAGAACGGATTATTTTCGTCTTGCGGGGCACCACTGTACTCTGTCTCATTTCATAAGGGAAAAGAACGGAAGCCAAGTCTCGCCAATAGTGTCTGTCTTTGAAGTTCTTTAATTAGCAGTCTATGGCAAGTAAGGAGTTCTGATAGAGCCACATTCCAGATATTATTTACCCAGATTTCAATGGGGAATCTCTATAGGGTGTTTCCTGTATCGGGCTATTGTAAATCGGGCTGCTGATAATACTTAAAATACGTCTCTGCATTTAAGGCTATTGTTTAAATTTGAGTCTAATGATAACAAGGCAAGAGCTGATGTGGGTGGAGGGGGTTGCTGCATAATTTTGGGGAAAGTCTGAAACACCTTTTCCCAAAAGGAGTAGACCAACATGCAATTCCACCATGCATGAAAATGAGCCCCTCTCTCCACAGCCTTTCCAGCATAAGAGAGAGATGCTAGTGTTTATAGACAATTTTAAGAGAAGCCTCCTGCAGACCAGCAGAGATGGTTTCTAGGGACGGGTTGTGCCAAATTGATTGCCATTCATTATCAGGAAACTGGCCTGTTTGAAATCCGCTTGTTCTTGCTGTTGCTGTTGCTTCTTTAAGAATAACAGATTGCAACTTTAATAATAATAACTGAAGTAATAAATGCCTCCCAAATGTACCTGATGATTTCATTGGTAGGTAAAAACAATCACCCCATCATTACTTTGCACACCGATCATCGCACCTCATCATCACCATCTTCTGGGTGGATTCTGAGCTTGGGATACTCTCCCATTCCTTTTGAATCACAGCTGTGGAGTGCAAAATGAGACGCATTATTGAGTCCTTGGCACTGACCATTCTCTGCCTCTCAGGATAAGCAAAATCAAGGTAGAGGTATATTTGGCAGGAAGCCCCCATCTCAGGAGAGATCGGAAGAAGTTAATAGAGATGATCCTACCTCTTTCTTTTCTGATCTTCCAGCACATCCACATCACCATCACCATTACCATTATCACCAGAAGAGATATGAGGGAAGGGAATAGCAATGGACTCCAACTCGAGGGTCCAAACTGTCCACCTGCAATGAGCAATAAGA
This sequence comes from Podarcis siculus, assembly GCA_034642415.1. NCBI lineage: Eukaryota > Metazoa > Chordata > Lepidosauria > Squamata > Lacertidae > Podarcis > Podarcis siculus. Next base: position 53,453 of record JAXCMG010010406.1, read on the forward strand.
GTCTCTCAAAACTCCAGAGTGACTCTCATAGAATCATAGAATTGTAGAGTTGGAAGGGACAACTAGAGTCATCTAGTCCAACCCCCTGCATTGCAGGAATCTTTGGCCCAAGGTGGGGCTTGAACCCATGACCCTGAGATTCAGAGTCTCATGTTCACACCTGGCTAAGAGCAGTAGAATAAATAACAAGAGATAACTACAACTATCTTTATTACGGTCCAGAGACCCAACAAAACATTACAATCAATACAGAGTTCATACAGCCTACCTCCAGGTTAATCAAGCACTTTGTTTGGAATATAGGGCTCATTTGTTCTTGCAACCACCGATAACAAGAAATAAGCAAGTGTTGCTAATCTTTCCCCTTTGTATTGCGATGATTTGGGCTGTGAATACCCTGTCAGACACACTTGACTGCTCTGAATCCATTCCTTACGGCAGGAAAAGGAGAAGATGAGGGCAGTAGCAGCAATTCACAGGATCAGATCAGTCTGCAATGAGCTCTCTGTATGCTCCGATCCTGCTCACAAGCATGCAAAGAGCAGCATTTATTAATACAAAGACATCTCTTCAAATCCCTCATGTTAAGGGCCAGTTTGCGTATTCACACCACCACAAGCACCTCCGCTGGATAGTGAAGAAATGATATATTGCTCACCTTCATGACTCTGGCAGATGTTGAGCAAGTCAAATGAGGTTCTCTTTTGATCAACAGGATTGCTGACCAGGCAGGTGAAGTTGGAGTCCAAAGAATTGTTCCAGTAGAACACTTGGAGCTCCCGGCCATTGTCAGCAACCTGGTACTGATTCACACTCTTTCCTAAGGCCCTGTGTGGACCCCCTGTTTCCCAGGAGATACTGAGATCTTTCCTTCCATGTGTGTGGCATCGCAAGGTCACATTACATCCACCTGGAGTCTTGGATTCCACTTGGTGGTGTATCTGTGGCGTTGGCACTGGCTCTGTGAACACAAATGGAATCAGCATAAGGTTTGGGTCCCACCCCTTCCAGTACCTATGTTGCAAAGTGGTGCTGATCCTATTCCATGAGCCAAACAGTGAAAGCAATAACTTACCATAAACAGTGAGACTGAAACTCTGTTCCTGAAACTGTGCCTTAGTAAACCAGATGCGAGCATTGTAGATCCCACTGTCATACAACTCCAGGTCTTTGATCCTCAGTGTTGTCTCATCCACCATGTCTAGCCGTTGGCCAAACCGGTCAGTGGGACTTGGGTGCTCCAGTTTACCATGGCTGAATTCCCCCAGCCAAAAGCCCAGGCCACCCCTTTGGGGTAGAAAGTCCCATTCCATTTTCTCCACTGTTATTCCTTGAGATACATTGGCAGGAAACAAGACTGATCCTCCCAGGATTCCCTTCACTTGATGTGTTGGATTCCCCACTGCATGGCTTAAAGTTTCTAGTGAGGGGAGGGTGGTGGGGGAGGAGATACAAACAAAGGTGAAAATTAGTATCATTATTGTTTTTAGCTCCATCATGAGTTCCCAGAGCAGGTCCCAGCAATTTAAAATGCAGTCTTAAAATGTAATATGGAGGGTCCTAACAATTATTTTGCAGAGGACTTCTGGTTTTGCCGTGTGATAGGAATTTTATGGTCTTAGATATATGGTAATGTTCATAACTGCACATACATAGATCAACACAGGAAGGCCAACCTGGAACCATTTTGATTCGTAAACTGACCACATCCTTTCTCTGCAAGGTTAAACTGGAAAAGCCTCCCCATTGTCTCTTTCCTCACAAATCCTGTCTCAAGGATATGTCTGTTAGAATAAGGTGTGAGCCTGTGACCTGGCCCAGGAAATTTTACCACTACAAAAGAATGGCCAGGCTCCCCGGGAAATCCAATCAAGTAACCTGCCAGACAGGAGATAAACAAGGACAAGAGAAAAACAACATTTAAATTTCTGTGATGTATGTGTAATGTTGGGGGTGGTCTTGATCTAGAGAATGGGAATTTCAAAAGTCTTTATAAGCTCTTGCACACCATTTTTCTGGGTCCCTCCTGCTCTCCTGCAAGTGAGGGGAGCACCCTGTTGCAACAGATCAATAAAGATCAAGCTTACTAGCTGCTTTGCTTCTCAATATTCTCTGGTTGGCCTCTGTTATTTTCTCCTACCAATAGGGAACCTATGTAAGGACTCTATATGGGCTCTTGGATACCCCATAAGGGAAAAGGGCATATTTTTATTTACAACAGCCGCCATGGTGAACAGCAGTTCCTAAGATAGCAAACCCCAGGCATGCAGTCAATTAAGGATAATTTGAGAATAATTATACTTGCAATGCCCCCTCCTCCAGGGTCAGGGGATGGGGAGAGCTCTCACTCACAGATTGTCTGATACCTGCCTCCTGCTCCTACAGAATGCAGGGGGGGAGGGGACGCTGAGTGCATAGCACTGCATGCATTGGAAACTCCAACGTGGTCACCATGAGCAGAGATTCTTCTGTTTTTTAAGATATATCAGAATTCAGACTTAAGAAACAGGCATGTTCTGGAAGAAGGAGACAAGTTAACCTGCTAAATGAATCAGGCACTGAGTGCCAAGGTCTCGATCCGGAGAAGATTTTGATTGTGTTTGGATTGGTATGCGGTGGAGAGAAGCCTTTGATTTCACCTTTATGTATTCACTGTGCTGTTTTATGATTTGGCAGCTCTTCACTGAAGAAGAAAATTATCTTCTAATGGATTGCAATTATTAATGGACTGCAAGAGGGAATCAATAAGAACTTTATAATGCTTATGGATTATGGAAAGAATGGAACTGTGTGGGAAATATTGGGAAGTTCTGTGGCAATACCCTCCTATGGAAGACTTGAACTTCGATTTATTAGGGTGTTGCTGAGATATCAGCTTGTTATTGAATGGGAAACAATTCAAAAGCTGGAAATCAGCTCGGAGTAATAATCAGATGCCAAACCACTTTCGTTTTTAAGAGAAGCAAGATGGTGAAAGGTCACTAGGCAGTAATATTGAGTCCTTGGAGTGGGGGCGGGGATGCCAAAAATGATTGATTGCAACAAGAAATAAGATTGAATGTTAAAAACAACAACAATTCCACACAGAGTCACCAGATATAAACTCCTCTTCCAAATTAAAGGATATTTAACAGTTAAAGCCAAATTAAAGTCAACACACCAGTGGCTGTTAAAATAAAGGATCAACATTGGAACTATATTATTGGGATCAAATAAGTGGATTGGAGCAGGAACAAGGAATTGGCATCTCCTAAAAATCTCCCTAAATCAGGGGAAGTCAACCAAAATGTTTAATTTGGAATCTGACAATTGACTTTTCAAACTGAATTATGATTTGGTATTGTAATTATGTGGTCTATGTTGGATTGTTATTAATGAAAAAAAATATAAAATAAATATTATAAAAAGATAAAAATTATATTGCAGTTGTCAATGGTAGGGTAAAGAGGTGACTCTTCAGCATATAATGGAAACTCTACACTAAAGGTGCCGGGTGCAACTCTGTAGGGAGGGACATCTACAGTTTAGCAGCCTGTCACAAAGAAGGTCCTCTCCTGGGCTGGCACTCCCCCAACTGTTTGAGGGAGGTGAAACTACCAAGTGTGCCCTTAGTTTTAACAGCTGAGATGGACTATGGGGAAGAAATTAGTCTCTCAGGTATTTCGGACCTAAATCAAATAAACTTTACAATATCCAAGATTAATCTTAACTGTTGCTGAATTGCACATTGAGCCACTTGAACTGCCCAACTCTCTAGTTAAACATTTACTGCATTCTCCTAGCTGTCCTAACAACGTGGCCCTTTATTATAAGAGAATGACGTTGTTACAAGTCCAAAGTTAAATTCCAAGAATCAAGTGCTCTTTTTTCTCCAGCAATAGGCATCTATGGCATCTGGTGGACAGGAAGTGGGATCCAGAAAAACTCAGA